>WNNJ02000008.1:0-90531 GCA_012934845.2 Pomphorhynchus laevis | reverse complement strand
TTTATATAAATATAAAATATTTATATATAAATGGTAATCCCATGTATTTATTTTCTCTTTCCGTACCAAAAACAATATTTTATTTGTTTTGCTACTTTTGTAGAAAGCCTTTATAATTGCCCATGATGGAAAACCGTTTTTATCTAATAGAATTCTAATTACCATAAGATTCTAAATATCAATAGAATTAAATGCCCGCTTATATCTCAGCTTCATGTTGTTAAAATGCAAAAGTTTATCAGATCAAAGCCTGAGTTAGTTATTATATATATTGCCAAAGCTTTCGCCGCGTTAAGGCTTCGTCAGTGGCTCATTGTATATAGTTATAAGAAAAGAATTTTTAACCAGTGACCATTGGTTAAAAATTCTTAAAACTTTCAAAACGACCGCAAACCCAGCCTGGAGAAATTGAAGAAAACATTGCATGTATCCATCGAATGATAAAAATTAAAGGTTTTGGGAATAAGGAACTGGCATTTTTTAGTCAAAATGCCTTTTCAAGATAAATTTGAGGATTAGGCTAAAATCGTCGGAGAAACGGACGGCATGGTCACTACTAGCATTAATGAGCATAATAAAATCGAAATTGGCGGACAATGCCCTCTCTACTGACCATGACATAAACATCAACAATGTAGAAATCATTGCATCCGAAAGTAATAGGACAATAAAACGAACAATTAAAGAATCAATTGCAATTCAGATAATACAACCAAAATTGAACGCTTAGAATAATTTTGAACTACTAACATTACAACGTATTTAGCTAAGTATTGTTTTAGATATCCCTTAAGATGTCATCGAATATATATAGTGAAAAAATAAGTTTTAATAGTGAAAAAATAATTATTTTGTGATTGACTTAAACTATAAATTATTGTTTTAGATTTTCCTGAAAATACCATTAAATAGTTTTTCATTTAAATAATTTTAATTTCTTTGTGCTAAACATTGCCTTTAATAATCCAATTGCAAGCTTTATCGATTAGCGTTTTCGCGACTTATAAACTAATTGACTTATTTTGTTAATTGTTTTATTATTTAAACAAAAGATGCAGATAAATATACATTTTTTGTATAAAACTACACGACTGTACGTACAATTAGACCCGTTCATATTGACGGATAAACGATGTACATTAAATGCAAATTGGCTTCAAAGGATTTTGTTTTAAAAAACTCTGTGAATGGACATTTTTTAAGTGGCATTTTGTAGAATAAATGAATTCAGACATGGTGAGGAGGGTGTTGATCATCAGTGCAATGATGATGGACTTGATCGGAACGTTTCGTGCAACGGTCATTATTGTCCTTACATGTAAAAAGTTTGTCTTTACAATTTAATTCAAATGTCGGTGACGAGTGATGCTGCTGAAGTAAACAGTTATCTAAATATGTCAAAAATATTATTTTCAGTAATACAATTAAATATTCTACAATGCAATTTAACTTTGTTCTATGTCAATGACTTATATTATTTATAAGTCATTTATAAGTAAATATACCGTTTTTTTTTCGAATACAAGAAAAAAGTCTTCTTCGAAAGTAAGTATTATTTACTTTCGTTTTTGACTCAAAATACGAACTGCAGCTTTTTAGGAAATGATTTACTTCTCAAATTAAAAATATAAAAATTATAACACAAATTAAACACAAATTAAATTTATTCTAAGACAGGCATATTATTTATTTACAGGATAATTTATTTACATATTATTTATTGAAGTGAATTTTATTATTCACTTAAATATAAATTACGCAAATAAAGTAAAATACAATAATGCAGTACAAATATTCAATGTTTTAAATTAAAAATTAAAAATTAAAAATATTCTTCTTGGACTGCATTAGATAAACAGCTGTAAGCAATTTCGATCTATAAATGATTCTCAGATTTTTTTCGAAAATATCATAGATTTTTTGGTTACGCAAAATTTCAGATTCATTATATTCATTGAATTTATATATAAATATAAATAAATAATTATATAATTATATAAATATATATAGAAAATGGTGTTGTTTGGAAGACTTGACTTTCAGTCAAGATTCACGACTTTCAGTCACCATGTCACTTCTAGATGACCACTTCAGCAACGAAATAATGGAGTACTCGGCAACACTCTTCAATATAATGAAGTACCCACTGATCGTTTCGGTTGCCTGTGTGACATTGTGAATAAAGGCGTTTCCGACACTTTGCTTAATTGACTGAGGCTTACGCTCTTTACCAGATCGAATTGCTGTGCGGACCATCCTTAAACACTAGGCAGAGGTTGTTGCTGAATTGTCGCTGCACTCGTTGGATCCTAAATGGATACGGCAGGTATAATAGTAGTGCACGGATGTGCTGAGTAAACAACGGTCCAGGATTTCTTACGAAATACGGCATTTATACTAAATGGTGTTGCTTTATAGACTGGACTTCGATTCACGACTTTCAATAAACATGTCACTTCTAGACGACCACTTCAGCATCGAAATGATGAGTATCCGGCAACACTCATCAGTAGAGTGAGGTACACACTGGTCGTTTCGGTTGCATGTGTGACATTCAATATCTGACAAATTATCAATATACATCTGACTAATTATATATATGACATATCTACGTTCATTTCTTCAGTCTGAGGACTTAGGCAATAAAACATAGTAATTTAAGATAATATGATTTCCAAAAAACGATATTTTCTCAATCAACACTTTTTCGACGTTTTGCCGTAGCTTTCTCAATTATTTAATCTCTAAATTTACAGAAATTATTATATTATTATCCCACTGTTATTATAAATATTATAATATTTATAATATTTAATTAATATTATATTAATATTAATATTAATATTTTAAATATATAAATATACATATTTCTTATATATAATAAACTGGTAGTTAAACGATGCTTGCAATTACAAACTTAATTTTCTAATTCCAGTGTTATATTGGTATCACACTGATGAGTCGTTGTTAGTTCACGAAGTCGACTACCGGTCCTCTATGCATCCAGCACTGGAGGTATCCGGTATTCATGATTATAAACGATGACAAAACGGAACAGCATTAGGCTGTGTTTGTTTTCTGTTTTCTTTCACCTCACCATCCCTGACGTCATATATTTTGCAGAAAAATGAGAGTTATCAAATGTGCAATATTACAATCTTTATTTATTTTGTTACATTACTTCTTGCTTTACGTCAACAATTATTATAATATAATTATATAAAATAATTATAAATTAATTTATAATTTATATATATTTAATTATTAATATTTTCTTAAATTTTATTTCTATATTTAAAAATTAAATAATCATATGGCCGAGTCAAAAAAGCAAACAAATTATATTCTATTTAATTTACAGTCAGCTCTAAATTATATGTTGTTATTAAAAACATGTCCTAAGTAGGGTGATACACTTGTCTAATAATCAGCTAATTGTTAAATCACAATCGCATGTAATTTAAAATTCTTGAAAGCAAATTGCATTTACAGTATTTGCATTAAATAGGGACTTGGCCAAAATAATTGTTTCAATATAGCAAGTTTACACTTAATAGTAGACATCCGTCTAGATCAGTATAACGAAATAAATAACACATTGAAGACTTATATTATCTGCGTACATAAAATTCGAAATATTAGTTCGTGCAGGTGATTTTATAAAACATTTTATCATTGAGATTTAAAACATACTCCAAATTTAAAACGGCTATTTTTATTGAAAAATTATCTAAAATGTAGTTTCTAAAAGATTAAAGTTTGTTGAGTCAACTTCATTTTCACTAACTTATCAAAATAAAGCCTGAATGAGAAATAAATGTCAATGTATTAACCTGCCAAATTGATCAAATGTTCGTCAGACAGATATTGGCGATTGGTTGAAGCTTTATTAATCTGTTTTGTCATAATGGTGTTTAATATTGATTGGGAATAGTTGGGTGTACAATGATCTTTTGATCCTGACGAAGAAAACGAATTAACATTTGGTTTATCTTTAGACAAAATTGGTTCATTGATCGATCTAATATATTGCTGATATGTAGGGCTCTCTTTGTATGCTTTCATTTCTGCTGTGTATCGTTCCTGAAGGTTTAGTATTTAATGAAATTATTTAAAATCATTATTTAATGCTATTCAAACTAATTTCTTAAAATCATAAAAAATCTTTGTTAGAAACGAAGAATATACGATCGAAAAATATACATTTTATTAATAACAAATATATAACACATTTCGACGGTTAGAATAAAAGATTATTCACAGAATTACAGGGTTATGCAATTTTATATACCCATATATGCAATTTTATATACCCATTTATTCAATTTTATATATCCATTTATTAAATTTTATATGCCCATCGAAATATAATAAAAGAAATAAATATACTTTAAAATAAGGCTTAAAATAATACTTTATTAAATGAATTTTTACGGCGTCTCGCTTTTCCAATCCATTCTCTCATATTAGAGAATAATCCGATATACTCATCTATGTAAGGCAATCCTGTGGCCAACAACTGATGAAGGGCATTTTCAATTGTAATCTTCGGAGTGTTTGCCTTTAATTCGTGAAATCTTGCCTTTCACATTGAGAATAATTCTTCTATTGGATTCAATTCGGGTGAATATGGAACGAGGAACTTTACGGGAATACCACTCTCAGATAGCAGGGCTTTAACGTCCCTTGCATTGTTCATTACTAAAAACTTTCCTGGGTGCTGTTGAAAATAAGGTATTAGACGAGATCTTATAAATTCAATAAACGTTGCATGGTCATATGCCCCTTTTCTGCACTCATAAGCAATTAAACTATTTATTTCAATTGCACATGTTGATGTTTCTGCTTGCAGGAACAGATATAAAAGCCTAAGTAGTTGCAGGAGAATATCCATAGGACCTGTGGTGTGCAGATTGAAACCTGTCTCATCAAAGAACACTGAATAAAAGAGTTGTTGCAGCTTATGACGCTGAGGATGCCACGTTCTTCTGGATTTAACACTTGATTCCTTAGCTTGCAGGTCTCTCGGCGTTTCTCATTCGCCGACACGAAATCCTTTCCACTGTCGTAATCTTTAACAATCTTTCTAATTGTTTTTCTATCCAATTGAAAAATCTCAGAAATCTTCTTGATGGTGAATTTACTTTCCTGCACCATTTCCAACACCAAATCCCGCAGTTCTTTTGTCACCGCCTTTCTTGTCTTTCTTACCATAGTAGGGGTTAAAAAATATGCAAAAAATGAGTACATAAAATTGAATAAATAGGTATAAAAAATTGCATATATGGGTGTATAAAATTGCATAACCCTGTAATTATAGTGAAATAATTATTTTGACAAAATAATTTTATTTTTAAAATTATTTTGTACAAAATAATAAATAATTTTATTATAAACCTCAAATAAATTCTTCAAAAATTATCTTACAGGGTAATAATATTATATTTATAATAATTTTATAATTAATATAATTATTATAACGTTGGTTTAATAATATTATATTTATAATAATTTTATAATTAATATAATTATTATAGTTGATTTTTAAGGAACGAAATAAATTTAACTTAAAAAGTTAAATGACCAAACGATTTATAGAAAATTATTTCTGCTTATTAGTTTCTATTCTAATAATTAAGAAAGTATAAGATATAAAAAACGATTAAGATAAAATAAAATATAATATAAAACGATTACAGTTTTATTTTTTAATAACTATGATATTATATTTATGCAATATTATAATATATAATATTATATAATATTATATCGTTTAATATATATAATTTTATAATTATATTATATATAATAAAATATACAATAAACAAGTTCACGAGTATAGAAAATATATAGAAAATCTATAATTTAAAATATAATATTTTATTAAAATTTGCTCGTCTAAAACAAACCTTTTCGGCTTGGTATTCATCAATTAGAGGCTGTCTACTTTCAGAACTCAAATCACGCCACATTTGACCTGTAAGCCTACCGAGTTCGGAAAGCGCGGCATTGGGATATTTGGAACGGATAGATCTATATATTCTAGTCGAAAAAAGCATATATGGAGTGAGAGGTTTTACTGGTGGCAGTGGTATATCTGAAGGCCGTTGTTCATGTTTTCCACTAACATTAGTCCTCTTTAATCTTCGAACCTAGATAGATAACAATTACGAATTTATTATTTCTGATGTAAAAAAAAACAATTTTTATTTACGTTAAGTCATTTTAGATAATTATAATATTTATGGATAACTCGATAAGTTAAAATTAAGTACCGAGAGAACAAAGTGTTCTCTCGGTACATATCTAACACTGAAGATAATAAATATTAGTATTATATTTATTTAGTATATTTTAATATAATAAGGTATAATATACTAAGTAAATAAACTGAAGTAAATACTTATATTTAGTAATATAAGTATTTAATATTATTTAATATTAATTTATATAATATTAATATTATTTATATTAATTTAATATATTTAGTATTTAATATTAATATTATATATATTTAATAAATATATATGTAATATATTTATTACATATATTTAGTAATATACTTATTTAGTTTCTAGTAATTTAGTATTGAAGTTGTAATTTAAAACATCGTATCAGTTAACTTAGTCTACGTATTTTTTTTAATTTATAATTAATAAAAGAATATAATAAATTGTTTATTATAAGCTATTTTCAGAACAATATTTTTAATTTGGTTATCTTTTTGGTTATTTGGTTAAAGTGACCTTTAATCTTATCTCTTAATAGATTACAGCCAGTTTAGTTTGTGAGAGACTGATTGTTCGCACAAATTAGAGTGCAATTGAGTCGAAGTATTTTGTACTATATACAAATAAAAAATAAGAAATATTTTAATATTAAAAAATCAATTTTTATGAATTGACTAGTAAATAATAGACGATGTATCAGAAAATAAGCATTAGAAGTCATCAGAAGGAACTGCTATAATTTACAATATTTTTAATGACTGCTTATTCTAATTCTTTGTTTGTTCGAATCTCCTACGATTCGTGCACGTAATTAGGGGTAATGAATTAAACATGATTAATTCCAAAGAGTTGATTAAAACATTAATTTGATGTCGACATTTTATTTATAAAATATAATTATAATAAAATAATTTACAATTTAAATGGTTTTTAGAAATAAGTATTGCTGAACGTACTTTAGGTTTCATTATTTTTTTCCTCACTTGGTGTTTCTGTTTTAAATCCAATCTTACCGCGTCTTCTCTAAGGTTGTCGATCTAAACTCCCCAATTATAAAATTTTATAAATTAAATACGTAATTTTTGCAAATATTACAAGTTGAGATTAATTCTCCTATTTATTAGGAGAAATAAAATAACTTTATCGTTTTACTAAAAGATAAAAATGCATTCTATTACTAAGTATAAATAAATATATTCTATTACAAAGTATAAATTTTAGTAAAAAATAAAAGAATAATATACAAAAAGAATATATTAATTTTATATAATTCGCTATCTTCTGCTTACATCATCGGAAAAAAATTAGAAAATTTAATTTGAGCACAAACAGCAAAAATTAAACTTGGTGATTAGATAACAATCACAATATTTTGTGATTTTTTTACAAAATATTTTGTAATGTAAAATATATTTAAAAAACGTTAAGAATAAATGATAATCAATAATAATTCTTAATTAATTCTAGTACCAGCATGTAATATTTAAATTGTTACTCAATTACTATTAAAATACTACGAGTTTTATTTTCCTCGATAAAACTTGTGATAAGCTATCGAACTATTTTATTTGAATGCATTTAAAAATAATTTAATTATTATTTAAAAATTAATAATTATTAATATTTAATAATTAATGATAATTAATTTAATTATAATCCAATTATATATCTTAAATAAATATTCTAGCATGAAAAAACTAAGAATGTGAAATTGAGATACCTGAAATTGAGATAACTGTGGTTTAGACAGGGTTGGCAATTTCAGATTAATATGTGATTGTTTATCTGAAAGAATTGTCTGACAAATTGGATCGTTTTTGATTATTTGCATTTGATGTTCATAGTGAGCCTATCGAAAAAAATGTACACTGAAAAATCGTCTACTCCAAAAATGCAGATTACAAGTAAATTTCAAAGTATAGCAACACAAAGTACTATAATCGATAACTATTTTATCGAATACTAATAATTTTCGCATTTTATTCAAGTAAAATAACTTTCGTCACACTCCTAATTGTCCTTAAAACCTTTTCCAATAAAATTTTATTTTCTAAAATATTAAAATTATTCTCAATTGCTCTTATTTTTAGATTTATACTATTATTCAAGAAATAGTTTTGAATTTCTTTTATAATAACTTCTAATATTTTGCTGTATTCTAAAGGAGGAGATCGGGGGAGCCTGCAAACCTGGGGGCCGCACCCGCCATTTGAATAATCAATAGTAGCCTCCTATGGCACATCGAAATAAATCTTATAAAAACCATTTATAATATGGAGCATAAGAGAATATAGTCACTGGTATTATACAACAAAATAGAAAATTTATCTTGAATGCATCTGTGAGCTGAAATTATTCTGGTTGTGGCACAATATTATCCTCACATGGTATTGTTCCTATTCTCGATATAGCAGGACGCTACTAATCAGCCTGGTTACAAACCAGACTGATTAGTAGCGTCCTGCTGTATCAAGAATAGGAACAATACCTGTGAGGATAATATTGTGCCACAACCAGAGGAAAAATAGAAAATATCATGATGAATGCAAGGTGAAAGAAACAGCTATCTCAACATCATAAATAACATGAAATTATATCGCGCGGCCTTATTGCAATCGACGAATTTCAACATGACCTTCATACATTAAAAGGTTTCCCACTCTTGTTCAAGAATACTTCCGTATCTCTCGATGGTCTTGGAAAATTAAAATCAATGATAAATGTGATTGTAATCGCATTACAGTTTTATACGATTACGCATTAACGTTTCGGATAAATATTATCAAATGTCTCGGTAATATGCCGAATACCCATCTCGTCAGGTATTGTAGATTCAATTTTATTGGATTCATTTTCGGATTCAACTGTATTGTTTTATCAAGGTTTTTCATTTCAGAATATTACAGCATATTACAGAATTCTCGCTGACGATTATTCATGATTTTAAATGAAAAATTGCAAAGTAAATAAAGAATGAAAATTTATTAAATTATCGAGAACGAAAGTACGAACGGTCGATTGTATTTTATACTCTAAAAATACAATCGATACAATACAAGAATAGAATTTTTTACACACAATGTGATTTATTTAAAAAATATTATTTATTTATGATTTATCATTTCAACCTTATCAGCTTCGTATTCAAAAATCAACACTTGTTTGCGCGCATCATCGAGATTCCTCCACATTTCACCGGTCAACTTTCCAAGTTCTGGTAGTTTAGCGTCTGGATACTTTGCCCGGATAGATTCGTAAATGCTTGTAGAAAAGCGCATATATGCCGTCAGTGGACGTGTTGGGAAAGAAATATCAGGCGTTGTATTACAGTTTTCAGAAACATGCTTTTGCATCCAGTGATGCTTTAAAAGACGCATCTAAATCAAAGTAATGCGAATTGTCTACTTGAAAATAAATTTAAAATAGATTTAATTTCATAAATGAATTTTTTATTTTAGATCGATTTGTGTTCAAACATTTAAACATGGGACTTATAATTTACGACTAATCTTTTAATGAACTGCAAATGAATTAGAAAATTAAATAAAAAAAATAAATTAAAATTAAATTTATTTTAATTTAATCTAAAATTAAATTTTTGTTAAACATCAAGTCAAAGTCAAAAAATTCATAAAATCTTTTTTGGACAAAAAAGATTCTATCCAACAATTGGATAATTGAAAAATGCTTAGATAATTAATAAAGAGCAGTGATCGTTAGCCAATATTTAAAAAGATCGAAACGTGAAAGGTACTTTTTAGATCAACAGCTCATGAGGTCAACCAATACCGAATTGTAGCGTACTGCAGTTGGCTCATAGATTAAATTAAATCAAGGTTGCAGTGTAATAAAAATTTCAATTCCAATAATGATTGCACATGTAAATAAACTTAAAATTTTAATGTTATTTAATTTTTTTAAAGTAATAAGATTTAATTAACAAACATTTGAAATCGTACAATTATGGTTCCCGCAAATAGGCCTCTATTCATTAAATATTTGCAATATTGAAATCATTATTGGATTATCTTAATTCCCGGTGAATTTATCAACGACCGATAACTCATTGAAATCATATTCTTTGTTGGGGTACAAAAAAACGTTTGTCTACGGTCGTTTGGCTGTTCGTCTAATCGCCAAACTGGCGCATTTTGCAAGTGCCACCGAAATTATTGTCTGCAAGTGAGTAATCCTGTCACAATAAGGCACTTTTTGTTTTACTGATTGTACTTTTGTACAATCAGTAAAACAATTTCTAATATATGAAATTATATCGCGCGGCCTTAT
This sequence comes from Pomphorhynchus laevis, assembly GCA_012934845.2. Taxonomy (NCBI): domain Eukaryota; kingdom Metazoa; phylum Acanthocephala; class Palaeacanthocephala; order Echinorhynchida; family Pomphorhynchidae; genus Pomphorhynchus; species Pomphorhynchus laevis. The sequence goes on along the minus strand of WNNJ02000008.1, from coordinate 80,014 downwards.
TGCAATCGACGAATTTCAACATGACCTTCATACATTAAAAGGTTTCCCACTCTTGTTCAAGAATACTTCCGTATCTCTATTAATATTTTAATTATCTCGATAATTAAAATAATTAATATATTAAATCTAAAATATATCCATTTAAAAACAAAAACTTCAAATATAAATATTAACATAAATATAATTAAATAATAATTAAATTTTTATACTAACGTTAATTATCCGCTTTTCAGCATCGAATGTTTGCCGAATTCATTTAGTAACTGTAAAAGATGAGAGTTGTTACCCATTTCAGTTTTAATAAGTGAATATACTTATTTATTCTTTACCTTCTATAATTATTGAATAACACTGACAACACCGGATTGCATAGAATGATGCAATGATTGCATATAATTAAAGTTATTAATTATTATTTGAAGTGTCGAGATGTTTCGAAATGATTAATGGAATAAACTGTAAAGATTCAAATACAGAGACACGCTCGGCATACTTTGCTCTTTGCGATTTTCATGATATTCTCATGCGTTTATATTACGGGATATATTCGAAGGAGCAGCTGGGTTAAAGATACAAACGTCCATAAACGTTCGCTCCGTCGGTACACCGTAAAGTTATCTACATGCGATATCCAATCTTGGCTGATAATATTTACATTGCCTTAATATTTATATTAACAATTAAAAAAATTTAATTAAAATTTTAATGAATGTGAGCCTTTATGACTAATAAGGAGGAAAAAATTTACAATTTGAGAATAGCAAAATGAAAAAAAATAGTTACATAGTTATGAGGAATAACGGAGTTTGATTCTGCAACACGTTAACGTAAAAATCATGGCTTGATTAAGCAAGTAATTTATTAACATATTAAAACCAATTTTGAAAATTAGCTTAATAATTTAATTAAGTTTGACTAATTAATTTTCTAATATATTTAATTTACTTTTTTATTTTATAAATAATTAAAAATGCAAAATGGTAGATTTGTAATTGCTCTATCTCTTTATAGCATTAAACCACATTTGACATTTCAGCGCTATAAATTTTCCAAATATATTATATGTTCATCGGGCAATACGTCTGTTACAAAAAAGGCAGACCATTTATGGAATTATATCTAACCTTAGCATCTCGTATACGCCTGCGCATTCGACGTGAATTCGTTATACTCTGTCTATCATTAGATTTATCCTAAAATACAAATTAATTAAATATAATTTATTGATTAATTATAATTAATAATAAATATAATCACTCACAGTGAATAAAAGTTTAGAGAAAATCACAAAATTGATATCACAACCGAATTAAGTTCGATTATTAATAAAAGTATCCAGTAGAGTTTCCTGATAAATAAATAATTAATAAAATAAATTACCTGCAAAAGTCACGAAAGACAAAAATTAACGATATTAAAGTAACATATTTATATAACTAGGATATTAATAAGCTACAAATAAAATATGCTTGAAACATATATTTCCAATGTAAATATATTTAATCGGTTTAAATCTCTTTATGCAATGTTGAAATATCTAGTTAACATTTAAAATACTCATAAATACTTACAAAATGTCTGTTTTGAAACAGTCTTGTTGTGTTAGTATCTTTATTAAAATTGCTACGGTGTAACAGTAAAGTAGGAGAGGATTCATTGGGAAATGATGGTTGAACTCTGTTGTTAATATTTTGACTGAAATCTGTTTTATGTTGTGGATAAAATATCGATTGCCTTAGCATTTCCGTTTGTACTCGAATACGTTCCTAGAATTAATGAGATGTAACTTGTTAGAATAAATTATTTTATTACAATTAAATATTTTTTAAATTGATGGCCTCAACAAAAGATTGATGATGTTGAATTGGCTTTTGAGGTTGATGCCATTAAGAAAATCGGTTGTAACTTGTTGAAATAAATTATTATATTACAATTAAAGTTTTTTTGAGTTTTACTTCCTTATAATATAATATAAAATATTATATGCCATATAATATAAAATATAATTTATTAAATAATGAAATTTTAAGAATTGCAACAATTTGTAGCGATATTGGTTTTCTTCAAAATCTTGGGACAATTATTGCAACAATTTGTAACGATATTGCAACAAAATATTTCAACAATTTGTAAAGATATTGGGTTTCTTCGAAAACTGATAGCATAGCGGTTCCTCCTGATGACCTCTAATCCTTATTTTCTGATACAACGTCTGTTTTTATTAGTCAATTCATAAAAATTGATTTCAGTTTATAATTCATCTTTATATAAATTATATAAAATCTTATAACAATTATTTATTATTAATTAATTTTTTATTAGTCAGATTTGCTTCAATCGTTATTTCAATTCACAATTTTGTCTCTATGTAACTTAAAGTCATATACGTAAAGTTGATACTTTAAGATTTTTATACTTTAAGTCGCATACTTTTTATTAATGCATATCATATAATATAAAATATAATACATTAAATAATGAAATTTTAAGAATTGCAACAATATGTAATGATATTGGCTTTCTTCAAAATCATTTAAATAATTTAATAGATACATATTTTAAACTAGGTTACTATAAAAATAACATCAAGCAGAAAATAGTAAAATATATAAATCAACACAATAATATAAAGAATAAATTTAAACTCTTGAGTGCCAAATTTTTATGGATGGATACTAAATAATATACTTTATTTTAAAATTAAAGATGAAGCTCAAACTGAAGCTAAAACAAATAGTGTCAACGATAATGGACAAGACATGTTAAAAAATATATTAAAACAAAGAAAATAAAATTTAAACTTTAGCATGAGCATTCATGCATACCATATAATATAAAATATAATACATTAAATAATAAAATTTTAAGAATTGCAACAATTTGTAACGACATTAGCTTTCAAAATCATTTAAATAATTTAATAGATGCATATTTTAAACTAGGTTACTATAAAAATAACATCAAGCAGAAAATAGTAAAATATATAAATCTATAAATATATAAATATAATAAATAAATATATTTATTTTATTATTTAATTATTAAATTTTGATTTATTTATTTATTGAGTTAGCATTATTATTTATTTTATAATTATATTAAATAAAATAGACTGATTTGATTAATACGGAGTTCGTTAAAATGAAAACGTTCAGGCAATGAATATGAATGGAAACGTTTATATGTAAACGAAAATTTTATTATAAAAAATAAAATTTATTATTAAAATTTATTATTATTTATTACAATAAAAAACCTTGTATTAGAATAACATACTATATAATCAAATATAAGCAGAGGAAATACATCATTAGCATGTATTTGGCCACGCTGCTATGTCGGGTAGAGGAGTAAAAAGCCGAAACCTGATAGCATAGCAGTTCCTCCTGATGACCTCTAATTCTTATTCTGATACAACGTCTGTTATTTATTAGTCAATTCATAAAAATGACGTTTATTTTAAATTTCAATTTTTTTATTTTAACTTGATTTAAATTATAGAAAATCTAAAAACAATTATTAATTTTATTATTTAATTATTAAATTTTGATTTAGCATTATTGTTTTGTTTATTTTATAATTATATTAAATACATAGACTCAGTTAGCTGATTTGATGATAAGGACACTATCGTCAAAAGCTTGCAGAATTTTTCAACGATAAATCTCGTGTCTATAATGCTCATTAACCTCAAGAAAGTTCACTTCGACACGAAAGCAAATCTTGATCAATTAATTAAATGTAATTTATAATATTACATTTAGATATTTCAGTATTTTTTAATTATTATAAACATTAAAATAATTAAATTATTATTTAATTATTGAAGAAGACATTATCTTTTTGAAACAAAAACAACTTGTATTTTATGAAGGAATTTTGATTTAACGTTTTCAAATTTTTTGATTATAAATTTATAAATTTCCACAGATAATCAAAATTGTTGGATAATTAAAATAATTAATATATTAAATCTAAAATATATCCATTTAAAAGCAAAAACTTCAAATATAAATATTAACATAAATATAATTAAATAATAATTAAATTTTTATACTAACGTTAATTATCCGCTTTTCAGCATCGAATGTTTGCCGAATTCATTTAGTAACTGTAAAAGATGAGAGTTGTTACCCATTTCAGTTTTAATAAGTGAATATACTTATTTATTCTTTACCTTCTATAATTATTGAATAACACTGACAACACCGGATTGCATAGAATAAATTTAAAAACGCGAAAATGAAATTTTGGATAGCATTTTGAAGTAAGACAGATTTTTAATTCTTAATATTTTAAGCCTTATAATAAATAGATTTTATATTTACTAATGGATAATATCCCACATTAGAACAAGGTAGTGATCGGTTTAAAGCTCAGCCCCTCTTGTTACACTAGTGTCCAGAACATAACGTCGCAGATTAGATGAAACGATTACAAAATTGATCATTGATCTTTGACTGAGAGAATCCTGATACCATGTGCATCTATGGATCTCGTTATGTTCAAACATGGTGTTGATTATGCACAAATTGTTACGAGAACAAGAGAACAATAATTCAACACCACTCGCATTCAGATCAGAAAGTCCGTTCCTTCCTAACAGTCACTTCCAAGTGCTACTGTCGCTACCAACATTAGCATTGAAATCACCCGAAAGAACGTAGGAGTTTCCAACATGAGTACTATCAACCAGTGCCTAAAGATCTTTCACGAAGAATGCGTATTCCGAGATAATGTTGGGAGCATACGCCCACCCAACAGTTATCTCTATTCCCTCTTTGACTAAAAGTCTCAGAAATGCTAGCCCTTCGTTCACTTGTTTAAACCTCTCTACACGAACGACAACCGCAGATTAGTGAGAAACCCCACGCGCCTGTTGACACTTTCCTGTAGTAACTCCCGAATAGTTAAAGGTCTAACCTTGATTCAAAAGTTAATTTTCCAGTATAGTGAAGATAAGTCACTCCGGCTATTTCTTGACCGAAGCGAACCATTTCTTCAACTAATTCCGGTTCCTTCCCCGTCAGCGAGATGACATTCCACGTTCCTACATGAAGTCTAGTCCGCTTCAGATGTTGACGCCTCTTTCGCTGTCTCCGTAGAACTGCCTGGTCGCACGTCACCCGACAATGAAAACTCCTCCGGTCATTTGTGAATTGACCATTGTTCTTCGCACTTGATTTATGTTTTGTAAATTTGTTGCTTGTCATTTTCATTGTTTTGGTTTGTTTGTTCGGCTATCTCCTGTTCCTAATATCCTTTGATAATCCAACATCGCTACTGTAAGGGAACCTGCTTCCGTGACTCTCTTCCGCCCTTTCGTCCATTGTCTAATCCGTCGTTGGAGTCATCGGATGAATCTGATATAGTATATGAAAGGACTATCCTTACGGCTGATGCAAGCCGGCTAATTATTTAGCCGTTGATCGACGAATGTCGAACATACGCTGCCTGGGCCGCTCCACGAAGAGGATAATTGGCAATAGGTGCCAGTTTAATACTTAATCGACTGGCACTTAGTGGCCCTTTAAGCAAGTCTTAAGCAATATTTTACAAAAGTGAGTTTTGTGTTACAAAAGTGAGTTTTGTGCTCTCATGTAAATGCTAAATTTTATCTAATTACATGATGAATTAAATCAATTAAAGTACAATATGCCATTTATGTGCAATTAAAATTGCTATGAGTTTTTATAAAACAAGTTTCATATTGGAAACAATCATCACAATGAATTATATTTAACTCCAATCGCTATTTTTTCAAAATTAATTTATTGTCGTTATTTCCGGGATGAAAACTGCTCTGAGCATGAAATCGGAAGCAAGCGCTCGTAAGGTCGTCCAAAACAACGATGGCTGACAATGCCTACACACAGATCTCAAGACTTCCTGACTTCACCCGGACCAGCACCGAATAAGGCGAAATTGAGGACCAAATCCTGCATAACCGACCCCGCCTCAAAGCGGGATAAAGGCTAAATAAAACGAAATAAGAATTTAAAGTCGCACACCCGCGCATGACAATTAGAAAATAGAAGAATATCTTAATTCATAGGAATACGGAACGACCAATTCAACATATTTGACAATTGTTTTCACTCCATTGTTTAAAAGTATTTCAATAACTACATATGCCTCGTTTCTTAGTTTTCTCAATATCTTCTTCTAAGATTATATCATCATTAAAGTTAAATTTAAACCGTGAACACATTTTATTGATTTAATTTTATTCACATTATATCCAATCCAATAGGATATTGAATATCAATTATTTAGTTTATTAATTAGCAATTAATCATTATTTAATTAATTAGCAATATTTTATTGCTGCACAATAAAAAAAATTACGATTGAATAATCGTAAATAATATAAATAATATAATATAATAATATAATCGTAAATAATATCTAAAAAATCGACGGCAAAATAGTATCATAAATGACGGCTTATTATATACAACATATCTTGCCAAATTATAGGCGTAAATGATTTGTTCTGATAGGTATAGCCATATCTTTACATCTTGAACATTGTTTTGGCTCTATATATATTATGAATGCATCTAGTTAAGGTTTGATTAAAACTTTCTACTTGGCCTTGAGAGAGCAACATTTGTTATGTTATATAATATATTATAAATATATTATAATATATATTATATATTATAATATATATGATAAATATATTATATTAATTTCAATTTCGCATCTAAATACTTACAAATCAACAATTCAACTTCAGATACTTAGCGATTGAGAGTCTTTATAACGACGGTTTGGCTCTTGTGATCTCTTATATCTGCTAAATTTTCTCTAATTACATGATAAATAAGTTAGTTTGTTATAAAAAAACTAACAAAAATTCTTATTTTGTTAATTTATTCGAAACCGAACAGGATAGATAAAACCACATTGTAAGATTGTAAGCTTACCATTTGTTGCGTGCTCGTAGTTTCGCAATTAGAACCCTGCATCTCCATCAACATTTGTCTAGTTAATTCTCGCCATTGCTCCATTTTTATTTGTAACTGAGTCGGACGGTTAAAACCAACTGCGACATTGTTAAAAGAGGTACTAGTACCAGAATCACAATATGGTAAATATAATCGAGGAGAGGCCGAAGTACATAGCATTGAAGGGCAATGAGCAGCATATCCTGATATCATCTGGCTAACATGATGGGTCATGGGCATGTGATTGAATTGCACAGAATTGTGAATACAAGCGGACTGGTGTGTCTACGATTAAGAGATACAATTAATTTGCAAATTCAAGAAACAATATTGAAAATTTTACCAAAATGGCTTTAAGCATATCTGAGAAGATATGTAAAATGTAAAGTGGGTATTACGTGTCTAAGCATGTAATTTGCAGTATTCAATGCAGTCTATGTTATCTTATTTAAATTTATTATTAATTAAATTATTATTTTATTTTAACAAATAAAATTTACACAATAATTGCATCTCTAAGCAAAACTTAGAGATGAACTTATAACTTTAAGCAGTATATTATAAAATTCACTATAGAGTATATCACTATTCTATATAACAGAATATATATTCTTCTTGAATTTTTAATTTCAAAACTTGGGTGAGACAATATTTGTGTTATTTACGTTTCGGCTTAGCTTGCTTTCAAAATTGTAAGAACTTATAATCAAGACAATATTAGATTCTTGATTAATATTGTAATTGTATTGTTATATTGTAATTAATATTGTACTCTTGATTATAAGTTCTTACAATTTTGAAAAAGGCCAGCTAAACCGAAACGTAAATAAAACAAATATTGTCTCATCCAAGTTTTGAAATTGAAAATAGAATAGTGATATACTCTATAGTGAATTTTATAATATACTGCTTAAAGTTATAAGTTCATCTCTAAGTTTTGCTTAGAGATGCAATTATTGTGTAAATTTTATTTGTTAAAATAAAATAATAATTTAATTAATAATACATTTAAATAAGATAACATAGACTGCATTGAATACTGCAAATTATATGCTTAAAATATCCATTTAAAAACAAAAACTTCAAATATAAATATTAACATAAATATAATTAAATAATAATTAAATTTTTATACTAACGTTAATTATCCGCTTTTCAGCATCGAATGTTTGCCGAATTCATTTAGTAACTGTAAAAGATGAGAGTTGTTACCCATTTCAGTTTTAATAAGTGAATATATTGTCTCACCCTAGTTTTGAAATTAAAAATTCAAAAAGAATGTGTAATCGTATTCATATATATATATATATATATATATATATATATATATATATATATATATATATATATATATATATATATATATTTATATATATCTGGATGTGTTAAACTGTGCTCCGGGAGCTAATAAGCTTCAGTTTCATAATTGTAGATGTTGCCAAAAACCGGAGTTCGATTACAAGTAGAGCAGACTTCCTTATCACTCCTAGACGAGCTGATGGTAGCCGCCAGCACTCATCAGTAGGGTGAACTACCATCAGTCGTTTCGGCTGCCTTGTGATATATTAAAAAGGCATTTCCGAGAATTTGCTAACGTGGTAGCATGGGCCTAGCCTCTTTTAAACTAACCATGTGCTTTCCGGACCATCCTAATTTTATTCGGCAGGAATTTTACTTGCTGTCGTTGCTTGCTTTCTCACATGATCCTTTGGAGGATACATTTTTATAATTTTATATCTGGATGTGTTAAACTGTGCTCCGGGAGCTAATAAGCTTCAGATGAGTGCTGCCGGCTACCATCAGCTTTTTGGCAACATCTACAATTATATATATATATATATATATATATATATATATATATATATATATATATATATATATATATATATATATATATATATATATATATATATATATATATATATATATATTATATATATATATATATATATATATATATATATATATATATATATATGGTGCACGATGTGCTGAGTAAACAACGGTCCAGGATTTCTTACGAAATACGGCATTTATAGAAAATGATGTTGCTTGATAGAATGTACTTTGATTCACGACTTTCAGTCACCATGTCACTTCTAGACGACCACTTCAGCATCGAAATGATGAGTACCCGGCAACACTAATCAGTAGAATGAGGTACACACTGGTCGTTTCGGTTGCCTGTGTGACATGTGGTAGCTGTCCGTAGCTGCGGTAGCTGTCCTGATCCTGAGCACGCAAGTTCACCGGGCCGTGTATCCGAAGACGACCTGATGCATTAAGGCGAAACAAACCGCCACATATTGCGCAACTACCCGTATTCGCTTGTATGTTATCACAAGCTCTATTTGTAGTTATAGCGTTGATTGGCATTTATCAATAGGTTATTGCATTGATTGGTCTTGATTGTATTAGTTGTAATCAGTTGATCGATATGTATGTCAAAATGTCTGTCGCTTCTCAGTAGTAGCAGCCATTGTAAGTAGTAGTTATAATTGTTAGTAGTTATAGAACTACTGGTTTTAAACCAGTCCAAAATACAAATTGTTATTGCTGTCGTTGTTTTTTATCTGGATTGTTCCATATACGGTTGATATACTTTAATTAAGACAATAGTGCTGTTTGTCAATTTGGACATTTTTACAGCTTCATCATTTCTTGCCTGTAAGTAGTTAGTTATTGTGTGCTTAAGCTGTTAAAATTATTGTTCTGAGTTTAATAAAGCTTATTAATATATTTTTATTCATTAATAAAGTTTATTAATCTTCTAGTAATTAAACATATACTTATATATGATCTTATAGGTTAAATAATATATTATATATTATTTATATATAAATATATAATATATAATATATTAATATATTATATAATATATGTTTTATATTAGCATTTTATATAGATGTAAAACCGAAACGTAAATGAATATTGTAGGATTCGATATATCGTTCTGCTTTATATATTTAGTATTTTATTACAAAGTATTGAGTTTGAAGGTTATCAAAACCGGATATAATAATGGTTTTCTATTGGTTTTTGTGTTATAAAATAATAATTAATAATGGTTTTTGTGTTTAAATAAAAAGCTATATTATTTGCAAATAAAGTTTTATAATAATAAAGTTATATTAATAAAGTTTTCTTAATAAAAAAGTTTTATTTTAAAAACAACAATAATTTTGCAGTGTAAATAATACCAAGTGCAACGGATTCGAAATGTGAGTAACAACAGGAGTACAGTTTGACCGATCTGTCTTTTCCTCTTTTATTGCAATTGCATTATCGTCACAGTCCTCATTTAATGTGGTTGATGGTACTTGGGCCATTCGTATTTTCAACAAAATCGACTTCTATAATGAAGCAATGTATTCAATCTTGTTATATCGATATGATATCTGCTTAAAGCTATTTAATAATAAAAATTATCAAAACATTATCGGAAATCAGAATTTAAGTAAATTAGCATAGATTGTGTATGTTTTGAATTCCTCCAGTGCTTGCATTCATAAGAGTATATTTATAGATCAATGTATCATATAACTATATCGTCGAATAGCGAACATTTTTAAAACGGTTTTATCAATATAAAGTATTTTTCAATAAATTACGTCAGCTAACATAGTCTACGTATTTAAATTAAAAATAAATTACTATAAAGTTTAAATCAAAAATAAATTACCATAAAGTTTAAATTAAAAATAAATTACAATAAAGTTTAAATTAAAAATAAATTACTATAAAGTTTAAATGAAAAATAAATTACTATAAAGTTTAAATGAAAAATAAATTACTATAAAGTTTAAATTAAAAATAAATTACTATAAAGTTTAAATTAAAAATAAATTACTATAAAGTTTAAATTAAAAATAAATTACTATAAAGTTTAAATTAAAAATAAATTACTTTAAAGTTTAAATTAAAAATAAATTACTATATAAAAATAAAAAGTATCAATTAATTAATTCAATTAATTATTTATCAATTAATTTTAGACACTAAAAACTAATTTTTATAAATTGCCGTAAAAGCAATAAAAGATAGACTTATTATTGATCTGTGGACTTTGTTTTCCCGGTAATATAACCTGTCAGGAATACTCTAACTATGTATTATTGATACGACATAATTATTTTTCTAATTTTCAAACTATTATTGGTGATGATCTAATCAGTTAGCTGATCTAATTAGCTGATATACTTTTTATTTACAACAAAATACAATAATCACCAATATCGTATTGATCCCGCTGCTATGTTGGGTCGATGAATAGAACCGAAATCTGATAACATAGCAGTTCATCATTGACCTATAAACTTTGTTTTTCCGGTAATATAACTGCTGTCAGAAATACTGAAACTATGTATTATTGATACGACATAATTATTTTTCTAATTTCCATAAATCAACAAAATATTATTAAAATAAATTTAAAATACGTATACTCAAATATCTGATTTGTTCTACTAACAAGTTATTATTGACCTGTGGCAAAACAGACAAATCTCTACATTTGACCACCGAATGGCCTGTTATCCGTGGTCCAAACATTGTGTTTGGACCACGGATAACTAGCGTTGACAGATTGGCTTCGACTATTTTTTCATCTTATGATTCTAATCAAACTGGTATTTTGGAATTCGCCGAGTTTGTCTTAGCATATAAATCTTTACTTGCAGATAACGATGCAACACGTATATAAGAGTAACCATTGAATTTAGTACATATTTTATGTCTGTTTTTTATAATGAATTTTAACGTAAATGCTTTAATCTTATGATGTTTTCGCATTTAAAACCGCAGTGATGCATTACGTATTTGATAAATATCTGTAGAATATAACTTATAGAATATAAAATTATATTCTAAAATATGGCTTATAGAATATAAACTCAGGTATCTGATTTGTTCTACTGATATGTTATTATTGATCTATGGACTTTGTTTTCTCGGCAATATAACCTCTGTAAGAAATACTTAAACTATGTATTATTAGTAACTAAATTTTATGTACTAAATTTAGTACATATTTTATTGTCAAGCAACTTTGATGATTTTTTCTATTTCTTATAATGAAGATGCATAAATCAACAAAATATTATTAAAATATTAAATTTACAATATATAAATCAACAAAATAATATTAAAAATAAATTTTAACTGTTAGATTAAAAATTTTTATGGATAGAAATAAACAATTTGTTTTGTATTAGAATAAAATACAAAGATAATCAAATTTTATCAGAGGAAACACGTCATTAGCATGTATTTGGCACCGATGCTATGTTGGGTTGAGTAATATTGGCCTAAACCTGATAATATAGCAGTTACTATTGATGACATTTATTTCTTATTCTTATACATCGTCTGTTATTTATCAGTCGATTCATAAAAATTGATTTTTATTTTAAATTTTAATAATAAATTTTATCGTTATATAAATATAAATTGTATAAAATCTTTATAATTATTTATTATTTATAATTTGTTATCTTTATTTTTAATTTATTTATAGGATAAAATACGAAGACTCAGTTATTTGATCTGATTATAATCAATTTAATAAATTATATATCAATCAGACATATGAGATTTTTAAATTAGATCAGCTAACTGAGTCTACGTATATTATACTACATATAAGTTAAAAATAAGGATAAATAATAAATAATTAAATAAGAATTTATACAATTTATATTTATATCAAGTTAAAATTTAAAATTCAAATTTAAAATAAAAATCAATTTTTATGAATTGACTAATAAATAACATAAAATGTATTCGAATAAGGAATAGGAATAATCAGAACTGCTATATTATGAGATTTCTGGAAAAATACAAATTTAAGTTTGCTACATTCAAATTTTTAAAATGAAAGCATTGTTAATATATTGACTGATCTATGTTTTATATTTTAAACAATAATTGAACTCTTGGTAAATACGATTTTAACTAATACAAGATTAAAAGTGCATGTTGTCAAGTAGTATGAGGTTAGCCTTTATTAAACAATTCAATTTCAATGTTTCCATGATCTTACTTCTTAACCGATTATGTTATTATTTATTTGATTTCGTTAATTAAGTTGATTGGTTCATTCCGTCTTGTTTAAATACATTAAAGTTATACATTTAAGTGCAAAAGATGAGTAAATGTCACACGAACATTGCACGTGCTGCATGCGATGCTTGCGTGGTATTTAGCAACAAAGTGTTAAACGTTTTCTGCAAACTAACTCATCATTAATACATTTAAACAATCTTACAATACAATAATATACGTTAGCGAAGAATTTGTTCAAAAGATGCAATTAGCATTTCATTAGCTGAATGAACTATTAAAAATAAAATTCAGATTTTCTAAAAGAGATTGAAATGTAAATCATACCGAAACTGTGATTTTCGATTGATCTGACGATATAGTGGCTTACACAACCGAGCTAAAACTGAGATAAACACCACTGATCCTATCGATTGTTAAGACCAAAAGACTGCTTAGGGCCGACAGTGGTCGTGTAATAATTTGAGTCAATCAGTTAATTACGGACAAATTCAAGAATACTTCAGTTTAAACACAAGACGGTAAACCGGATCGCGAACTCAATAGATACCACCGCATAATAGATCACTGGAATTTTTCGCAGCAGATGTATTGCATAATGCCTTAAAAAGAAGTTCCAAATTTATATACGCGCATGCAGGCTGCAGCTGAGTAAACGCCTGATAGTCGACTTTCACGCTATATTTGCGTAACTGTCGAGAGTGAAAAGAGCACACTTAAAACTGAATCACGCCTGTATGAGGAGAGGGGTGCTGTGCGCGCATATTATCATATAAGCATCGATACGCGCATGTGTGCTATGTCGTAAAAATGCAAGGCAGCAAGAGAGCAGGGGCAAATAACAGCTGCCGTTTAAATCGCAGCAGAAATAACAAACAGCAGCGCGACAATAAACAGGGAATTACGCAGTTACGCTCAATTTGCTTCGACAGCATGAATTGCTCGGTTATCTGCACATCAGAACAGTATCGCTGCAGTACCCAATATCGTTGCAGCACACTCCGTGGATTTAGAACGACTACGGCCAAGACGAAACCAAATTTTTAAGCAACGTCTGGAAAAGCATGAAGGTAAGGAAGCAATGATTGGATCGCGCATTGTCGTCGAGAAACAAAGGCGTCGGAAAATTAAAATAAATGATCCGATTGTTTTTAGCTTCTTTCCCTAAAAACGCAACTGAATAAATAAACAAAATAAAAATAAAATAAATTATATTAATGAATTATATTAATTCATCATATTAACTATTTTATTAATTAAATTATATTAATAAATTATATAGTGAACTATAAGAAATAAAAAATTAAATAACTTAAAATATAAAATGATACATTACTATCTTATATAATAATCAAATTAATTGAATTAATCAGATCAACTTTAAAATCTTCAAAATTACGAAACGTATATGGTTTTGAGAGACTAATTGTTTCTTTATAAAACATCCATATTGATTGTAACAATCGGTTTCTGGAAAATAAAAATATAAAAATCAATTTATTGATTCGGAAGAATTTGATGAATCAGATCAGCTAACTGAGTCTACGTATTTTATATTATATAAATCGTTTGATATAACATTATTTTTTAAACATTTTAAATAACAATTTGAATTAAAAGATAACAAGTTAATGTTCCTATTTCTATGAACTACAAAATCCACTGTATGCATAGCAGATTGAGCCCTTTACAAGTTCCATATGGTCATAATAGTAAGGAATTCTATGTACGTCGGTGTTGTGAACCTTCTCTCCTATTTTGGATGCGGACGCGGTAACGATCGTCTCCAGCATACATGCTGCATTTGCCCCTTGCCGTCTAAGCTTACCACTAAGATCATCGTCTAAGTTGACCGCTTAGACGATGCATGAGGAATGAAACCGCGCGCTGGTCCGCGGTGACCCCGTCAAGTATTTTCCCAAATATGGAAGAACTTGGTAGGAGACGGACCAAATGCTCCAAGTATCTCGATAGGTAACGGAACAAATGAGTATTGAGTATGTTCAATACAATCGTACTTTTGCAATTTCATTTTCTCAGCATCCGTTGAGAGACAATCTGTGCCATCGTTGCCGCAAGTAATGTAGCTATTTGCCAGCGTACTTGAGCAAGTAAAATTCCATACTAAGAGCTTTCAATTTCCCATAATATTAGAAACTCACCGTCGGGCATTTACCGTCTATTCGGTTGAAACAGCTTGGCTCTAAATGACATAGGATGTCAGCAGCTGTAAGTTACATGTTGATTAAGTTATTAACCACTGTATGGCGGGTGTGACGACTACTTCTCGATGGAAATCTATCCCATGCATTCCGAAACAGTCGATTTGTGATTCAAAGCAGCATACTTGTGCTGAACAGATGAGGAGACTTAGCCGCAAGCGACCGCAATTGTCATGCTGTTGTCGTTCAAATGAGTTTTAACTGCGGTTATCGGTATTGCTTGCAGACATGCTCCTGCATACGAAGGCAAAACTGCCTTCAGTTATGTAATGCTAACCTTATCCTTTGCGCTTCTAAGAAGGTTTTCATGACGTTAATTAAGCAACGGTTGCGACAACTGTCTCTGTAGAGGTGTTTCCAGTGAAATATCAGCATCGCATATGTTTTGCCACTCCAACAATCCATGTACATAAGCTGCATTGTCCTCTGATGAGGTCAGGGTGGAAGTTTTGTAAATTTGAACCGGTAAGATTATGAGCTCTGCTTACCGATTCAAAAAGGCTGGCGCGATGGTATTTTGTGTCGACGGGATTCCCAGTTATACTATTTTAATTGGTAATATTACCTGATTCCACGAGTTGCCATTCAATTGGATTTTGAGAATATTTTCCAGGGCTAACCGTGCATCCTGTCGTATCTCTGGATTTCGTGACTTTGGTAGCATGATGAGCATCGTACGACATGGTTTACTTTTGGTATGGCGAATGAATTTCGAAACAAGAAAATTCAATTAAATTTTCTCACGCAGAATGCAAGTAGCTTTTCGTATAAAGTGTCAATGTTATCATGTGAATTGACCCAGTCACGTTGCTAACGTTGATCTTTTCAGAAACTCGCCGACGGAGACGATGTTCTTCCCGCTCAGCATTTTTAGCGCAGTCGGCTTCTTTGTGTTTGTGTATATTGATGGCCACAGTCAGCTATCTTTTACACATATATCATTTGTAGTTGGGACTTCATCTTGTTGAATAGTAACGATGCTGTGGTATAACGATTGAATGATGTAGCATTATCTAACGGTGAAAAATGCGAACCAGGACACGCTAGAGTATGACCATCTTTATGAAGAAGTTCACATGCTAACGAAACTAAATTTACATACTGAACATTGGACATGTATGATTAGCAGCTTTCCGTTTTGTACGTTTGAATCTGTTTAAGTGCAGCCGGCTTAATTATGAGCTTGCCCCACTTGTTGACGCACATCTCAACCTTCTTTGTCAAATTGTATATTGTATTTTTTATTGTAATAAGTTAACTGTAAGTTTAGATAGTCACAATGATATGGAAAATGATCGTAATCAGTTAATTATGTTCAGAAATTTTACTATATAAATTAAAAATAATAAATAAAAAATATTATAAGTTTTTATATAATTCATAAAATTAAAATTTGAAATTAGAATTTAAAATAAAAATCAATTTTTATCAATTTACGATTTTCTGTCAAATCTTATTGTTGTAGTGTAGTAATTTAGTTGAAAATATTTTTCTATTAATTAATTTAAATAATTTTGAAGAAAACCAACATGATTGCATAATATGGCAATTCCTTAAATTTCATTATTTAATGTATTCCATTTAATATAATGTGGAATGCACGAATTCTTATGCAAAAATATGTTTCGTGTAAATTTGAACATATCAGTTTTGTGATATAAAGTAATAATAGTTTTAATCGATGCTAATTTAATATTCAAATCTAGATAAATACCTTTTATATTATCAATATTTGTTATAACATATATATGTATATCTATCTTTTTCCGAATATAAGGTTAATTAATTTTACTAACGCTTCTTTAATATCTACTAAATCTAGATTTGTATAAAGCGTACTAAAATCGTATGTATTTATATTTTGAAAATTTATTCCTTTTGTCTGTTCTAAAAATTCTTTTGTAGAATTTATACTGAAAAAGTGTTTTATACCAGTATTAATTTCGATTACCTTGCAATATTTTATAAAATGTGCTTTAATTACTTTAAGTATCTTATTCATATAGACAGAAAGTGGTTTTAATGTACATTTAAACGCACTACATATGAACCTGGGTTTTATTGGATTTTTATGTAATTTTGGATTCCAATATAATACAGGTATAGTTTTATTATCTGATTCAACCTTTATACTCTTTTTATCTATTATAGAACAGTGACTTGTAATAATTGTTTCTAAACTTAACTCACTACGTTCATATGTTGGATTTACATTTAAATCATTAGAATTAACCTCTTTCATTAGTATATCATAATAAAGCTTTTTGCATATGAAGACAAAGTTATTACTAGCTTTATCAATAGTTGTTATTATATAGTTATCCTTTAATTTAGTAAGTTCTTTATACATATCTTTATTAATTTTATCTTTCCTTTTATAATTGTTTGTTATTTTCATTTTATTTTTAATTTTATCAAATATATAATCTTTCCAAATGTTTATCTTAGATATATTCGAGCTTTCACTATTAATCAGCTTACTAAAGTAATCATTTAAGTTATTATATAACGAACTGTAAATTTTATTTTTGTCGTTGTTGTTATTTAATCTATATTTATACCCTTTTGATAGCAGCTTTCTTAATTCACAATTCTCAATTAATTCTAGATTATGGGTACATATATGTTCATTTATTTTATCAAAACTAAGACTTTTACAATTGCATTCTGTTTCCATTATGTTTCTAATATTATCGTTACATATTGATTTTAATTCTTTATTATAATTACAAATTTTTCGTCCTAATGGTGGTAGGAGTTTATACCTTATTTTAGGAATGTATTTACTTAAATCTGCCCCTATTATTTCTTTATTTAAATAAATAATAATATAATCTGTCCAACTATTTATCTTAGATGTATAAGCTTTCATTATTAATTAGCTTACTAAAGTAATCATTTAAGTTATTATATAACGAACTGTAAATTTTATTTAATTTTTTATTTAGAAATTCTTTTCTAAAATTAATACTGAATTTTTGTTAGATAGGCGTTATAATTATTATAACATATATATGTATATCTTTTTCCGAATATAAGATTAATTAATTTTACTAACGCTTCTTTAATATCTACTAAATCTAGATTTGTATAAAGCGTACTAAAATCGTATTTATATTTTGAAAATTTATTCCTTTTGTCTGTTCTAAAAATTCTTTTGTAGAATTAATACTGAAATAGTGTTTTATACCAGTATTAATTTCGATTACCTTGCAATATTTTTTAAAGTATGCTTTAATTACTTTAAGTATTTTATTCATATAGACAGAAAGTGGTTTTAATGTACATTTAAACGCACTACATATGAACCTAGGTTTTATTGGATTTTTATGTAATTTTGGATTCCAATATAATATAGGTATAGTTTTATTATCTAATTCAACCTTTATACCCTTTTTATCCATTATAGAACAGTGACTTGTAATAATTGTTTCTAAACTCAACTCACTACGTTCATATGTTGGATTTACATTTAAATCATTAGAATTAACCTCTTTCATTAGTATATCATAATAAAGCTTTTTGCATATGAAGACAAAGTTATTACTAGCTTTATCAATAGTTGTTATATATAGTTATCCTTTAATTTAGTAAGTTCTTTATACATATCTTTATTAATTTTATCTTTCCTTTTATAATTGTTTGTTATTTTCATTTTATTTTTAATTTTATCAAATATATAATCTTTCCAAATGTTTATCTTAGATATATTCGAGCTTTCACTATTAATCAGCTTACTAAAGTAATCATTTAAGTTATTATATAACGAACTGTAAATTTTATTTTTGTCGTTGTTGTTATTTAATCTATATTTATACCCTTTTGATAGCAGCTTTCTTAATTCACAATTTTCAATTAATTCTAGATTATGGGTACATATATGTTCATTTATTTTATCAAAACTAAGACTTTTACAATTGCATTCTGTTTCCATTATGTTTCTAATATTATCGTTACATATTGATTTTAATTCTTTATTATAATTACAAATTTTTCGTCCTAATGGTGGTAGGAGTTTATACCTTATTTTAGGAATATATTTACTTAAATCTGACCCTATTATTTCTTTATTTAAATAAATAATAATATAATCTGTCCAACTATTTATCTTAGATGTATAAGCTTTCATTATTAATTAGCTTACTAAAGTAATCATTTAAGTTATTATATAACGAACTGTAAATTTTATTTTTTATTTAGAAATTCTTTTCTAAAATTAATACTGAATTTTTGTTAGATAGGCGTTATAATTATTATAACATATATATGTATATCTTTTTCCGAATATAAGATTAATTAATTTTACTAACGCTTCTTTAATATCTACTAAATCTAGATTTGTATAAAGCGTACTAAAATCGTTTGTATTTATATTTTGAAAATTTATTCCTTTTGTCTGTTCTAAAAATTCTTTTGTAGAATTAATACTGAAATAGTCTGTCAAACCAGTATTAATTTCGAATGTTAATTTTTCTATTAACATTCAGCTGTTCTAGGAAGATTGAGGCGATTACAAAGAAACACAGAACAAGGTTGGAGATTGAAATCGCTGCTACAGCAGTAGAAGAAGATTTAGGAGAGACACCTATAACGCGCTTAACAAATATCCATTGGCACCTGTCGATTTGGGCGAAGTTAGACGGAGACAAATCTTCCCAGAATGCAGGTAATCCATATTGAATTATAGGAAGAAGCATTATACGGAAGTAGCGAATAGCACCTTTGAATAGGAGTGAACCAATGTTGGGAAGCATGAGATGTTGCAATTGCTACTTTAGATGCTTTGCGATCAAGATGAAGTTGGAATGACCATCTGAATGAAAGCAGAATACCTAAGTAGGTGTAGTTCTTACAGAATTCTAGAGGGTGATTATTAAGTAATAGCTTGTCTGACCGGCGAATTGGGCCTCCCTTACGGAATTTTATAATTTTCGACTTCTCAATATTCACCTCTAATTGATTTATTCTACAAAATGCATCTAATGCGTTTAGAGAAAGCTGCGATTCCATGAGATCACGAGATATGATGACAAGATCATCAGCATAGAGAACTGATATGATATCTATGGAGTTATATATATTATATCCCCAATATTTCCAGCAGTTTGTCTTTAAAACGCAGAGTGTGTTCGGAGGAAAATTGAGCAGAGAAGATGAAGGAAGCGTCCATAGACGTTGGCTTGAGCATCGAGTTTATTCAGCAAGTTCATGGTTGATAGAGTCGAACACTTTCTTAAAGTCTATGAATATGGCGTAAATGAAAGATTTTTGAGCAAATCATGATTTTACCTTATGGCGAACCACCTTGATAGCGTCGATGATGAACAGCCGCGACGAAAGCCAAATTGCTCTGGTGGAAGTAAGGATTCGCGCAATGACATTACTCGATTTGCGAGGATGTGTGTGAAAAAATTTGTATGCATGGTTGAGAAGGGTGATGCCACGATAAGAGTCGACGGAGGAGGGATCATCTTTTCCTTTATAAAGTACTTTGATGAATCCTCGCCTCCAGGATGAAGAAATTGGTTTGCCGAAAATAATGGAATTTAACAAGATGGTCCAGTAACTGGAGAGAAAGGAAAATGAAGATCTTATGTGCTCAATACACAGATTATCTGGCCCAGCGGCTTTGTTAGAATCCATACGAAACATGGATATTTCTAGCTCTTCAGTAACAAATGGTGCATTGAGAGGATCGCAATTGCCGTAAGTAAAAAAGGCTCATTAGATTAGTCGAAAGGGGAGATACATGTTTGAACGACAAGTGTAGAAGATTCTTAAAATGAACTGCCCACTTAGAAAGCGATATGGGAGAAGCGGTTTTGTTATTTGAAGACAAAAGTTTCCATGGAGATCGTTCCGCCTGGCATAGCCGACTATTTTCTTCTAGACGAAGACGAGCATTGCGGTAATTAGTCCTCATCTTGCAATATTGGCGACGTAGTTGACAGAATTCACTTCTTTTGGATTTTGTGTGCTCTGGATACTTAGACAGCAATTAGTGCCGTTTGAAAAGCCTTGATCTGTGTGGGCTTACATTGAAATATGAAAGAGGTTGAAAAGTTATCGTATAGTACAAGCAGCCAGCAGTGTATTTCAAATGATGGTGTAACTATTTTCTAAGTCACCAGATAAACTAATATTTATAGCGAACTTGATATCAGAGTGGTTTATTAAAGAAGGCTTAATAAGTCGGCTGAACTGGAATTAAGTGTGTGGAACATGCATGAAACAGGCTTATGTTTGTGAAGAAGGGACCATTCGGAAGCGAGGTCTAAATGCATTTGGCGAACTGTGGTATTAGATAAAATGAAGTCAATGCAGCTTCTGTCATTGAAAGCTTCATATGACCAACCTTCGCAGGGAGTGAATATAACCAAGTTGACAGTATCAAAGTGGTTGATCAGTTGCTGTAGTTTTTCAGATAGGGGAGAAGCGTATCTGGCGTTGAAGTCACCGGCTATTATTAATTGTGAGGTCTTAGAGCATGTATTAATGAGTTGAGATAGTTCATCGATAATGTCGGAAGCTGAAAACGATGGGCTAAAATAGCATGCGACGATGGAAAGCTTGTGAGTGTGAACGATGAATGAGTTCACTGAAGTTTGATAGGTCCAGTTTGCAAATGTGGAATTTTTGGCCAGTAAGATTCCGCCAGAAGGACGGCCACGATTAGCAAAAGTAGCGGATATGTCAAATGTGTAGAAACCGTTTAGAGATAAATGGGTGGTGTTAAACGTTTCAATAAGGATTAAGTACTGTCGACGTGGTATAGCTACGGAGCCACACTGATGAGACCATCCGGTAGTGATGAGTACACTAAGGTCGAAACGCCTCATTATAGGCTAGGCGTCTGTGGTAGACGCATTCCGCGTTAAGCTTCTCGATAAAGGTTGTAAAAAAGCATGCAGGTTTAAACTTTCCTGATCGTGTTAATTAAAAAAAGTTGCATTGAAAGTCTTCCTTGTTCATAACTGTATAAAAAACCTAAATTATATAAAATATGAAATATATCTTTTGATAAAAATAAATTTAAACTCTTGAGCGGTAAATTTGTATAAATGAATAATAAAAAATAAACTTTGTATTAGAATAAGATACACTAAATAATCAAATTTCACCAGAAATACGTCATTAGCATGTATCTTGCCCGCTTCTTTGTTGAATCAAGGAATAAGGGCCGAAAAGTGATAGCATATCAGTTCCTCTGATAACCTCTAATCTTTATTATGATACATCGTATATTATTTATGAATAATATTAAATTGTAGAAGTCCTATATATTTATTACATAATATATTATATATTTATTATTACGAACAAATTATATATTTGGTAATTCAAAATATTTGTTCCTCCTTATATACTCGGATATATAGTATTTTATTTATTAATTAATTCACAAATATTGTATCACAAATGTTATAAATAATAATTGAATTGTAAGTAATACGACAAATAACTATTTTTTTACTAAATATCAATAATAATTGTAACTGCAATACCGCAGGTGTAGTGTATCTAAAACAGTGTATATGTGGATTGCAATATATAGGAAAAACATATCAAATGTTAAAAACTAGGTTTAGGCAACACATATATAATATACAGCATAATAGTCAAACTATATTTCATAAACATATGAGATTAATAGGACATGATATAGGATATTGTAAATTATTTATTTTAGAACATAATATTGAAGAAAATAAGACAATATTAAATCAAAAACTATTAGAAAAAGGAGATTTTTGGATTAAAACGCTTAATTTCATGTACCCATTAGGATTAAATGACGTGGTACAAGGAATTGGCAGAAGTAGTATAGTAAATAATAAACAACTATATTATAATAATCCGGTTAAACGCAAGCCAAGAAGTCATGGCGATAAAATGAATAAGAAAAATAAACTTAAAAATATTAAAAAGGATAAGTATATTTATGAACAATTAGAAATATTAAAACAACTTTTAAGAGATAATAAACTAAAAGATCTTTATGCAAATATAAGAAGTTTTTCTAAACATATCATTTGTTCAATAAATCAAAGATTAGTTAACGAATATGATAGGCTAAGTTGTATAAGAAAGAATATAAGAATATATTATATTATATATTATATTCTTATATAGTAATAAGAATATTAATTTCTTATAAATAATAAATTTATATTTCTTATAAATAAATTAATAAGAAATATCAATTAACGAATGTGATAGGTTGAGTTGTATAATAGACAGTTATTGTAATATAAAATACTATAATCGGACAATAAATGTCAATAATAACAATAAAATATACAATGACCATAAACTTCATTAATAAATGTATATATAACATAAATATAGCCGGAATTTTAAATAATTCTAAAAGTAAAGAAATAATAGGGTCAGATTTAAGTAAATATATTCCTAATATAAGGTATAAGTTGTTACCGCCATTAGGACAAAAAAATTGTAATTATAATAAAGAATTGAATTCAATATGTAACGATAATATTAGAAACATCATAGAAACTGAATGCAATTGCCAAAGTCTTAATTTTGATAAAATAAATGAATATATATGCACTCATAATCTAGAATTAATTGAAAATTGTGAATTAAGAAAGCTGCTATCAAAAGGGTATAAATATAGATTAATTTTTTAATGGAAAAATTTATTTCAGTAAAACATACAGTCGAGGTTACCCGCAAGTGGGCCCAAAAAAAGATAGTTTAATAATAATAATTTTTTAGGTCTCATTTCAGACACCAGGCGTTTGCTTTTGTTAGCGATACACTTATACGTTGTCGCAACGAACATACATTTTTGCCATAGGAGAATGGATCGCTCACTGATGCGAGAGTTGCATGAAAGCACTTGATGAAAGCACTTGTCTTGATGAAAGCACTTGTCTCATTTGCTAGTCCGCCTTATGTGGAAATTACGAACGGAATAAAGGTTCCTTTTTCGATTTCAATAATTCGCTCGATATATTTATTCTTTTTTCTGTTTTCATTGTATTCAAATGATTATGTAGGACCTCGACTTACGTAAGACTGGGCAAATGGGTTAAATATTGTGACATCCAAAAATGTCCGCTCAGTCTGTGAGTGCGTTAGTCCAGTGCAAGATAAATCGGCTCTTGATCGGGGATCTCGTGTTGTCGTTTGGTTTGAAAACTCGAATGTAGATGTATCTGGAACAGTTGAGAGCATCGGTTCCGATTCTACATTCCATAATCAGATATCTCTGATTATATAATGTCGTACTATGGTTCGTCCTTTCCATTTGCACGACAGTAAGTGAGCTGTCGATTTACTTCTCTGCATACGCATGATGTTGATGTACAGCGCAAGTCCCATCCATATCTACATGCCATTCCCGCTTGTATTTTAAAATTATTTAAATAAAATCGTCTGTCATCACTTACTCGAGCAGAGAGTCAAGAGGAAGACCCTTTAATAGAGGCGTGCTCTACAGCGGTTTTAGATTTTTGATCTAATTCTGACATTATGTTGGTTAATTCACCCTGTTCTAAATCAGATTTTTCTGTTGTTATCATCCGAGCCATTTCTCTTTGCTTTTCGTAAAGAGTTGATCCTCTTATATTCATGTCCAGAAGGTTGCACATTTTGGCTGATCTTGACCATTCCATTTTAGCTATTTTTTGAGGATTTATTATTCCTAGGCCTCCGTTAGCTACTTTAAGGCACAAGACATTAAACCATGTGTGATCAATATCCTCTTTGCCTAGAATTTGAGGAAGTAGTTCGTGCTGAATAATCGTAACCAGCTTTTTGAACCATTCGGTTTAACATTCGCATGTTCTTAGAATATAGCTCCATATATGTTATAGTCCTAATATGAATGCAGAATATGCTAGATGCCTCTCACTCTGTGCTACTGATTTAAGCCGAACTAATAAGGAGATCCATTTGTCAATCTTTTGCTGAATCCAATTCGCTTCAAAGTTTAGAAAACCAATTGGACAGCCAAGCAATTCTAACCCATGTTTTGTTATGTTTATCCCAAGATCTCGAAATCTTTTTCCATTTGTATTATTTTTTGGATTTATTAGTAATTTGCATTTTGATTCATTTACGAAAAAGCCATATGCTGGACCGAGTTTCTTTATGTGATTGAAAAACAATAGCAATTCTCTTTCGGTGCCAACACACGATACATCATCCGCATACCATTTTTGCGTTATTGTTGGACATAACGAATTCAATTTTGTTATCAGCGGTATCGTGGCTGCCGCGAAAGCGATCATAGCAATCGGATCACTTTGTGTGAATCCTTCTTTCGACTCTATTATTTCATTATCTATAATCAATATTGGATTGATGTTGTAAGTATTTTTCAATATTGTTTTGAGAGGAGGAAATATTCTGGAAATGTTTTCTATAGCTATTTTTCGGTTTATGCAGTTGAATTCATTTTTGGCATCTATGAGTAAGATACAAGCTTTCGATTCTTCTTTCAACATCAACCGTTGACTTCTTACGACGTATTCCATCCCGCACTTTTGACCTGCGCAAAGCTGAAAGTTACCGGCAACATCCTGTACATGTGTTTGTATTATCTGCAGGACTGCTTTCGATATAATCCTTCTGTATACTTCTCCAATACCTATTGGACGAACTCCAGGTCTCTTGTCAAGCGACACAAGTCGACATATAACGAATGCATCCAAATATTTCTCATCAATCTCGGTTGTAGCAATGCGTCTTGCCAATTTTGCCATGCTATCGGCCAATTCATATGATTCCCGATCGAATGTAACTAGCATTTGTTTCCACAGTGATGCATCTCCACCAGAGGGTCCTGCTGAACCCGAAGTTTGTCGGCATGAATGAACAATTGCACTTGCATCTATCTGATCGAACATGATATGGTGAAACGTTGCAGATTGGAACTGTGTATTTATGATGGCATCATCACTGAATGGGCCACTATCTGGATGTTTGTCCCTTAGTTTTTGTCCGATCATGTCATCAGCCGCCAACAATTTGCTGCAATTGTTTTCGGGATTTAAAGCATGCACTGCAGCTCCAATGCTACCTTTCATAATTGCTCGTTTGAATTGATTGGGCCATTTCAGTGTGTTAGTTTCTTTCGATTTCTTTGTCATTTGTAAATACCGGGCTTCTTCATAGAGACCACATATTTCTCTCTTTTTCCAATAATCCAGGCGTCTTTTGAGGGCAGCTCTAGTGTCTTTGACTTTTCGGGACAAAGGTCGTTGTAGTAAAAGTTGAAAATAAATCGTTATCATCATTAACTCGTCTCCATTATCTTCACGAGTACATGCCCTGTTAAACATCGCTGCTAATTTTGAAATGAATACTCTGCTTTCATTACAGCGTGGTAATTCCATCAAGTTAGGTTTCCATTTAATCACAATTTTATAGATATCTTTTAGGTCAATATCCTTTTGTAAATCAGATGAGGAGTTAGACGAAACATATTTTACTTGGGAAGGTATCATTCCATTTGTACAGCTTTTGGCAGAACAGTTTATACACGCTCGTTTAGATTTGACACATACACACCCTCGGCATTTTGCGTTCTGTCCATTACATGAGCAGCATTTCATTTCACTAGACGGTATTCCTTTTGGCATTTTATTGTAAGTAGTTAGTTGTAAGTCTTGTATGCTATTTATTGTAATTTCCTTGAACAGTTGTAAATTTTCTTTGTATTTTTAAATTGTATGTAGATTAAATAAATTCAATAATAACAATAGAAATAAAATTTACAATTCGTTATATAATGACTTAAATTCTTACTTTGATAAGTTGATTAATAGTAAAAGCTTAAATACATCAAAGATAAACATTTGGAAAGATTATATATTTGATAAAATTAAAAATAAAATGAAAATAACAAACAATTATAAAAGGAAAGATCAAATTAATAAAGATATGTATAACAGAACTTACTAAATTAAAGGATAACTATATAATAACAACTATTGATAAAGCTAGTAATAACTTTGTCTTCATATGCAAAAAGCTTTATTATGATATGCACTAATGAAAGAGGTTAATTCTAATGATTTAAATATAAACACAACATATGAACGTAGTGATTTAAGTTTAGAAACAATTATTACAAGTCATTGTTCTATAATGGATAAAAAGGGTATAAAAATTGAATCAGATAATAAAACTATACCTATATTATATTGGAATCCAAAATTACATAAAAATCCAATAAAACTTAGGTTCATATGTAGTGCGTTTAAATGTACATTAAAACCACCTTTCTGTTTATATGAATAAAATACTTAAAGTATTTTTATCGAGAAATATTATAGGGTAATCGAAATTAATACTGGTATAAAACACTATTTCAGTATTAATTCTACAAAAGAATTTTTAGAACAGACAAAAGGAATAAATTTTCAAGAATATAAATACATACGATTTTAGTACGCTTTATACAAATCTAGATTTAGCAGATATTAAAGATGCATTAGAAAAATTAATTAATCTTATATTCGGAAAAATATATACATATATATGTTATAATAACTATAACGCATATCTAACAAAAATTATACCATCAAGTAAATATAAATATATGGATAAAATTGAATTATTAGAATCCTTAAATATTTTAATAAATCAAAATTATTTAAAGGTAGGGACATCTATATTTAGACAAATAAAAGGTGTTCCAATGGGTGGTAATAGTAGCCCAATTATAGCTGACTTATTTTTAAGCTTTATAGAATATGAATTTGTTCATAACTGTTTAAAAAATAAATCTAAATTATATAAAGATATGAAATATATGTTTCGATATATTGATGATATATGTGTATTTAAATTATAATTTTTATTCAATAAGCGAACGAATTTATACAGGTAGCCTCATTCTTAATAAAACCAATATTAATGATAAAGAAGGTGTATATCTTGATATGAGCATTAAATTAACATCAATTAAAACTACTTTTAATTTATATCGTAAAGATGACATATTTAAATTTACAAGAAACATATTTTTGCATGAGCATTCATGCATACCATATAATATAAAATATAATACATTAAATAATGAAATTTTAAGAATTGCAACAATTTGTAACGATATTGGCTTTCTTCAAAATCATTTAAATAATTTAATAGATACATATTTTAAACTAGGTTACTATAAAAATAACATCAAGCAGAAAATAGTAAAATATATAAATCAACACAATAATATTAAAAATAAATTTAAAATCATTAGCGGAAAATTTTTATGGATGGATAATAAATAATATACTTTGTATTAGAATAAGATACTATATAATCAAATTTAATCAGAGGCAGTTCCCTGCCACTGCTGGATGCAGAGGAGGACTAGCAAAGGAGGAGTTCTTTTGGGTCGGGCTTATATGATTACTAAAAATTCACGCGGAATGGTATCATCATTTGAGAAATAGAAGTAAGCCGATATTAAGATACCTTGCGCTGGCATTTGCCAGTGCTTTTGCTAATGATCCAATTTGGTGAAGCTGTAGTGCTAATTCAGCACTCTAGATTATGTTACTAGAGATTTTCTAGTACATCATGCACTCGATGCATTCGTTGATTGTTGTCTACTAGTCCTCCTCTGCATCCAGCAGTGGGAGGGAACTGGCAATGATGAGTCATAGTGATGACGAAACGGCATTCGTCATTCTTTCGCGTCGGGCTTATGATTACTAAAAATTCACGCGGAATGGTATCTTCATTTAAGAAATTTCAAGTGTCTTTTCTAAAAATTGCCACGCCTGAATACATACTCAGTTTTGATTTCTCGTCATCTCTTTATTATTAGATATCTTATTTACCCTAGACAATCAATAAGGTTTACATAGCGCGTTAGTGTTCTGATAGCCTTCTTTTGCTACGTTTGCGTGTAAATTCAAATTTCTAGTTATCCTTTTTGGTGTATGTTTATTTTCCCTAAATTCATCAGGTTAACATAGCGAATTATAACGAACTACAATTCGTTATATTTTCAAACAAGATAATGCGTCGTTTGTTGATAATTACCGAACATTAGTCTTTGTTTCGCTACATGCAAGATACTTGGAAAATATATCCATAATATAAGAGGTTGATTATTCGGCAGCAATACATCTACCAAACGCGCTGAGAGCGACACAATTCGAAAGATACTACATAACTGTAACTACCCCAAATAGGCGCTTGGAAAGGTGTTTAAAAAATCACATTGTTATCATAGTACAATACCTACCACCTCGGACAACGCGCCTAAACTGTACATTAGCGCTTGCTATATCAACGACTTTCTCATAAACTAAAAAGAACATGCTATTATAAGACAGGTGTCACTCTTGACGATATTTTCAAACGCAAACCATACAAACAAGACTAGCGTCGTGTATGATATACCTTGTGCTAATTGTCATAGAACATACGTTGGTCAGAACAAATAAGATCTTGCCAAGGGAATCTACCAACATATGTATGGCTTAAAACGACATTACACGTCGTCTGCCCTATTTAATTACGCCATATCCATCGATCATAGAATTGCATTTGAGAAGGCGGCAACGATACTAAGAGAACAGGCTAAATCGCGGATTAGTACTGGAGTCGATATACATAAATAACAACGATACTATGGAGGGAAATTGATCGAACTAGAATCTCAAATTTATCGATCAAAATGTCAGCAAATGTACGACAAAAAGCTCATGAAGGTGTTGATATCTACTTCAAGCTCGGGCTTAACGATCCCGGGTTCCCGAGTTTTTTACAAGCTCGGGAATCCGAGTTTGTTTTCCCGAGCTTTGTTATTTGTATAAATTATGCATTACCTGTATTTATTTAATTTTGTAATTTCAGATCCTTTAAATAAGGCTGCTGAGACAGCCGAAATATGTGTTTCGTGTATTTTTTCTCATGAATGACTCGCCATATAAATAAATCTAATTAGTGTTTATTTGCATTAGTTTTGATTGTTGTTTTCACTTCACCATGAATAAACACGCCTTGTGAACCATGTTCTTAATGTAAATGTATTTTTTGACCACATTAAAGTCTTTAATCGTGTTGATCATAACATCTTGACTTTCAAACTTAAGAGGCACGGTATATCATCTTTCATACAGTCTTGGATCATAAAGTTTATCTTCGTCGGGAATTTGCAGTGTCAGTTAGATGAGCATAATCAGAACGGTTCAAAATTACTGAAGCGATCTGTGAAAACTTGATCGGCGATTATCAGCGATCTGTGAAAACTTGGGACGTTGGTATTTCATTACTTGTCACTTACTTTACTGGTGTATTAAAAATGAATGTCTTATGTTTGCTAATAACATCAAAATATGGTCCTGTGTCTAGTTCGATCGATATCAAGACTCTTAAAATTGACATCGATTTTCTTCAAAAATGGTGTCAATCGCATGGTTTGTCAGTAAGTGAATCTAAATGCCTCAACGTGCATATTAATCCATCTCGATTTGTTGGTGAATGTTTTAACAATTCAAAAATAATCGAGTGTTGATCAATATCGTGGTATATTTGTTATTAAAAAGATCTTAAGACGTTTGCACATAGATTTTAGTGTGAGCAAATGTAAGTTCATGCTAGGAATTATCAGGTGTTCAGTAGTATACCTAAATGAGGGTGAATTTCGTGTTATATAATAGGGTACTCCATCCCTCATTAAATGTACGCATCACCAGTGAAGTTTCTTATCTGCTACAAACAATTATCAAATATGAATTTACACTACGAAGTATCTCAAGTACTTTACTACGAAGTACTGAAAGTTCATTAAGAACTTTAAGAACTGCATGGTTATTCGCACGTATTCAATTGATTGAGACCAAGACTTGAATTTTCAGTATATAAGGTGGAATAAATGTTCATATATGACATCTTTATTAGATACTAATGGAGAGTATTATTTCCCATTTCGGCTGGGCAAAATCATTGACAGAATTGTTTACAGAGAAGGAAAAAGAAAATAAAATGTCAATTATTTATATCCGCGAACTCTACTCCCGCCGACAGAAGTCAGCCTAGACTGGTGAAGTTATTAAGTTACCCTTAAGTTATCGATCCCTTCAAGCGACATGTGACATAACGGAACAATTGAAGACATGTGATAAGGCGTCGCAACGATCCACACAGAAAATACAAATGCACGCATCTCCAATCTGATGCCATGGTACCCGAATTGAGCAAAATTTATCATGATATCCATGAACAGAAGCGCGCCAAATATGCGCTTTTTTGACATATGAACAAGTACTCCAAATAGATTGGGTATAGGCTGGGATGCCGAAAATCACGAATATAGTCATTCAAACTTTTCTTAAAATATTAATTGGCTCGCAGTATACGCTGGAGTCTTTTGTAATTGTAATAAATTGCGTAAATATGTAGATATTGAATCTAACTTTGATAAGAACTCGACGTGAACGTAAATGCGGGGATAAATCAAGGCTAAAATGAGAAAAAAACTGGACTTAAAAGGTCGCTGTCATTAATAATAGTTTTGTTATGTCTTATTATCTTGTTATGTTTTAGATATTGTCGAATAAAGCCTTTATTGGTTCTATCTGCAACAGTTTATTCTACAATATTTGCTGGGGCCGTTTTCGATGGAAAAATTACTATATCCTTCAACTTGCAGCATCGATCCTGAAGTCAGCACTGCGTCAGATGAATGGACCTATTGGAAACGACGATTTGACAGCTTCATTGGCCTGCAAACGGATATATCAGACGAATCAAAACTTTGTCTGCTCGTCGACCTAATTTCGACGCGACTCTTCGATTTGATTAAAGATTGTACATCCTTTAATGACGCCATGGCTGCTCTCCATTCTGCATTCTCAAGACCAGTTAATGTATTATTCGCACGTTTTCAGTTACATACTTGTCATCAAGAATCCACAATGAACCTAGATCAACACCTATGTATACTAAAGGACCTTGCTTCTCATTGTGACTTCAAGGACGTAGACGCTGTAACCAATCGAAAAGTCCAGATTACAGATACATTCATTCAAGGCATCCACAGCAGCTATATTAGGCAACGGTTACTCGAATCCCGTATTACTGATCTGGAAGATCTGATAACAATTGCAAAGTCGTAAGAAGCAGCCCATAAAGAAGCGGCAATATTTTGTTCAGCGGAGTCAGCAAATTTTACGACAATAGATGTTGACAATGATCATGCCGAAGAATCGGAGAACTATAAAGTTACTGCCGCAATGAGAATAAATAGGGCAAACAAAGAAACTAATGTGCCTGGTAAACGATGTTACTTTTGCGGAAGAGCGTTTCATTCTAGAACAAATTGTCCAGCTCAAAATGCAACTTACCGATCATGTGGTAAACTTGACCGTTTTTCATCAGTGTGTCGCTCGAACAAGCAAACTTGTTCGAGTACCTCAGCAGCCCTATACAATGTATCAACTAATCCTAACAAACCGAGTACAACGGTTTACAATGTCAAAATCGCTGGTATACCATTCAAGTCATTGATGGACGCGGGTAGCATTAATAATTTTATCGACATGAATGTCGTAAAGCAGCGTCGTATCAAAACTATATCTTGCAATAGGCATGTTCAAATGGCGTCCTCTACGCATTCCACCGTTGTTCGCCGTCAGTGTATTATAACATTCAAGTTGATGGACATGATGTATGAAAATTGGCGTTTCCTCGTACTACCTCAATTGTGTTCGCCGATCATCCTAGAACAGGAATTTTTTGACTACCATCAGTATGTTACATTCTCTTTCAAAGGTGACCATCCTGCATTAACACTTGCATCGCTTCGAACAGCACCTGAGATAAATGTCGAACCAATAACGTTGTTGCCTGGAATATATCGAAACATACGCCCAATCTCTAGTAAATCTCGTCGGCAAACGGAATCAAATTCGCAATTTATAAAAGCTGAAATTCAAAAGCTTCTTGCACAGAATATCATCGAAAAAAGTCGATCGTCATGGAGAGCTCAGGTACTGGTCGTGTCTGGTTCTGGAAAGAAACAGCGCATGGTTGTAGATTATTCATGTACTGTTAATCGGTACACATTACTGGATGCTTACCCCCTTCCCCTAATCAATAATTTAATTTCTCAAATAGCATCATATTCTGAGTTCACAACTGTAGACCTTTCTCATGCCTACTATCAAATCCCTTTGCTAGAAAACGATCGACCGTTCACTGCTTTCGAGGCAGATGGAAATCTTGATCAATATAAACGAATTTCATTTGGATTGACCAACGCAGTGTCCGTCTTTCAACGTATCTTAAATCAGATTATCAACGACAATGGTCTCGTCGGAGTTTTCGCTTATTTGGATGATATTATAATTTGCGGCCAAGATTTTAACGAACACGATGAAAGATATAAACGGTTTTGCGAAGTCGCTAAGAATGTCAATCTTACTTTGGCTAAAGAGAAAACAAGGTATAGACAAAAAGAATTGGATATTTTGGGATATAGATTGTCTAACGGCTCTGTGAAACCAGATCCTAATCGTGTTTAACCATTACTTGATTATCCAGTACCTAGAGACAGGAAGGAAATGCAACGACTATTAGGTCTCTTACCCTACTACTCCGAATGGATATCTTCATTCTCTAACAAAACAAGGATATTACTTGACTGTGATTCATTCCCTTTTGACCATTGAATCGATCGAAGTTATTGAAGATGTTAAAGAAGAAATTGCAAAAACCACATTATTTTCATACAAAGCACATTTACCGTTGACAATAGAAACGGACGCTTCATATACTTTAATAGGAGTTGTTTTGAGTCAGGAAACGAGACCTGTAGCCTTCTATTCACAGACACTACCGAAAACAATGTTACATCAATCCAGTGTGGAGAAAGAGATTTGGCGATTGTTAGCTCTGTTAAGTACTGGAAGCACTACTTTCTTGGCAAACCCTTCAAAATAATCACTGATCATAGGTCAGTCATTTTTATGTTCGACAGAACTCATACCAACAAAATAAAAAATGATAAGGTAACTCGTTGGCGGTTGGAATTAGCACTTTATCAATACGAGATACAGTACCGAGCTAGAACCAATAATAAGGCAGCTGACGCAATGTCGCGAATATCTTATGTGTGTTCGCATCAAGGATCTCTCAATGAGCTCAATCAAATTCATGTCTCCTTATGTCATCCTGGAATTACTCGTATGCTGCATTATACCAAACAATACATTCTACCCTATAATAAGTCAGACGTCGTTAAAGTAACTAGCAGATGCCGTATTTGCGCCTAAGAAAAACCGCAATTCTGTAAACCTACTATGGGTCATGTTCGCAACACAGCCGTTTGAGCGTCTTAACATTGATTTTAAAGGTCCTTTGGAGTCTACTACCAGAAATCGATATCTACTATGTATCGTCGACGAATTTTCTCGCTTTCCATTCGCGATTCCTTGCTCCGATTGCTGTTCATCCTCAGTAATATCGGTTTTGCGTCAAGTTTTCAGTATTTTTGGACATTTAGCTAGAATACACGCCGACCAAGGTACATGTTTCCAATCACGAGAATTTCGCAACTTTTTAACTTCACAATGTGTGTCATCAAGTAGGAGCACTCCTTATAATCCTAGAGGAAATTGACAGGCGGAGAGGTTTGTGGGCATTATTTGGAATACAGTCAAACTTGCTCTAAGGTCGAGAAACCTTCCATTAAAACATTAAGAATCTATCCTCCCTTCTGTTCTAGCGTCCATGCGATCTTTAATGTGCACTAGTACCGGAGAAACACCACACAATCGCATATTTCTCTACCCCAGAAATTCAAAAAATTCATCGATTCCGCCTTCTTGGCTACAAAATAACCAAACATTTTTGCTCAGAGATAAACGAGCTTGTAAAAATGAGCTACCGTTTCAAGAAGTGAAAATGTTACAGTCCAACGGACAATATGCTTTAGTTCGAGATGAAAAAGGGCACGAATCAACTATATCTGTTCGAAAACTAGCAAAAGTTCCCCAAGGCGATGATACAGAAATTGATAACTCTTCATGTGACGATTTCGAACGCTCATATAGTCGGTCGACCAGTACCCATGGGGCTATCGAATACGAGACTTCATCGATTCCACCTGTCAATGATCAATATATATCTCAAGAGCTAACTAAATGCGAATCCAGAAATACAGAGGCATATACTCCGTTATTTGACGATCAAATATCTTTCGACATCAGCACAAACTATCAAACAAAAAATGCGAGCAATATTTCAATCAAGAGTCAAAGTGAACCTCTCAGATCAATGCGAAACGAACGGAGAAGAAGAAAACCACCTTATCTCGACGATTATATTTGCTCAGGGGAAGACTGTCATGATCAATAGTTTTGTTATGTCTTATTATCTTGTTATGTTTTAGATATTGTCGAATGAAGCCTTCATCGGTTCTATCTACAACAGTCGCTTTGCATAACCCCACAATTCAATTGAAAGGGATATGAAAATTCAAGATCATCGAAGACTTTGATATTATTAGGACGAAGTATTGACTCGAGTAAATGAATAAAAGTCCTTTAAATACCAACCTTATCGGCCAGTTTTATGAGAAGTAGTAAACGGTCGACTGAATCAAAAACTCCGAAAATCAGTAATCTCATAGAGAGAATATGTTGCTGAAAATCAATAAAAAATGAGGTCTCAAACAAGTTGAATTGCGTCAATAGTAGTGTCCAGGTCTAAAATCAAAGTGATCTCAGGGTATTAGGTGGTTGTGACGGAATTATAATATACTAGCGTAACTGCAACGTTATGAATAGAGAAATGTAAACCAACTGAGGTCTTTTGCATTCGGTATGTATTTACTCGTGTTGGTATTTTCGTTTACATACACGTCATTGCCAGAGTAATCTTCTTTTGTATTTTCGTTAGCAATACCTTCGTATGGAAGCGAGGATTCTAGGTTAATCTTATCGCTATCAGATGAGTCAGCTATCTCCTGTTCTTCGGTGTCTCGATGAAGAAGCGGCCCCATTTTTCTAGTTGATACATTTAATTCCTTACCGTCAGGCAGTCTAACGAGGGCAAAATGTCCATTACTATAAAGCAAGTTGACTTCCCGGAAATGATTAGAGTATTTGTTGTCGTTTTCATTACGTAGGAGAACGTGGTCGTTGCGAGTTAGCCAAAATAAAATCTTCAATGTATTCATAGAGTCACAGGAAAATGAAAACAGCCTTTCGTGAGGAGTGGATCCGATAGAAGTACATAATAATGATCGAAGAGACGACAGTATAACGGCTAAAACATACTCCCAGCTATTCATGCTCATTTTGCGCAAGTGATGACATAATTGAATCGCACGCCAAATTACTTCGACGAATCTTTTAACTTGACCGTTTCCTTGGGGGTTATACGAAGTCGACTGGCTATAACCAATTCCGCGCTCAGACAAGTAGTTTCGAAATTCACGAGATTGAAAATCGGATCCTTGATCTGAATGTATGCAAGTTGAATAACCGAACACACTGAATATGACGTTGAGCGACTTGATTGCAGATGAACTTGAGCAATCTTGGCATGGTATTGCGAATGGAAAGCGACTGTATTCGTCGCAGCAACGAATAGATATGGATTTGTAGTAGTACTGGTACTGGGTAAAGGCCCTTTTAAATCGATGTTGAGACGTTCCAACGTATGAGTTGCCTTGATAACGTTTGCGGTATTTGCCGAGAAGTTCGAGCTTTTACGAAAGCACACGTACGACATGATCGGGTGACGTTCTCGATATCAGATTTTTCGTAAGGTAAATTGTGTGAACTTACGTAGTGAAGCATCCGAGTTATGCCAGGATGACATATCGAGTCGTGAATAGTATATAATAATGGCAATATGCGATTGACACCAGCGCAAGTAATTCGGGATAATGTATCCGCAGCGTCGTTTGATTTACCAGATCGATAGTGTATGCCAAACTGGTAAAGTGATAATTCTAGTAGCCATCTGGCCGCCTTGTCGTTGTCGATTTTGTAAGGCATCGATTGATTAAACATAAAGCTCATTGAGCGTCTCAAACGTCTCTCCCATCTTCGTCTCGTTCTAAACCCAGACAAGTCTAAAATAATGTGGATCCTCCCCCGTCAACCTAACATATCTCCTCTCCTTGTATATTTTGCATCATCAATAATCCTCATAGTCCACTATTTCACTTTCCTAGGATTCCATTTCGATGATCATCTTTCCCTTAAACCCTTCGTCCGTGACAAGGTCCGCTCATCTAACTTAATTCTCCGTGATATCCGCCGTATCCGCCCCCTTATCGACTTCCGTTCTTGTATGTCTCTTCTTTCATCGCTTCTTTTCCCTAAAATCGATTACTGCCTTAGCCTTTTCGCCAATTCTCCAAAATCCATCATCCTACCCCTACAACGAATAATCAACACCGCCGTTCGAGTGCTCTTTCGTCTCCGTCGCTTCGACCACACATCCACATATCTTACCCAACTCTCCTGACCTACCATCCACATCCGCATACAACTCCGTCTTCTTCTCGAACTTTTCGTATCATCACTGTCGGCTCCCCATCGTTCATCAACCTCCCTTTCTTAGACGAAACTCGTCCCACATCTCTATCACTGCGTTCCCGTAATTCTCTCTTATTCTACGTTCCCAACTACTCTAACATCTACGGTCTTCGATCCTTCCTCGCCGCCCCACTCGCTTTGATTTAGCTTTCACTCGACGTCCGCCGCGCTAACATCCTTTATTGCATTCAAATGATGTGCTGCCTCCGTACTCACCTTCTGAGGCTTACGCTCTTTACCAGATCGAATTGCTGTGCAGACCATCCTTAAATTCGATCTGGTAAAGAGCGTAAGCCTCAGTCAATTAAGCAAAGTGTCGGAAACGCCTTTATTCACAATGTCACACAGGCAACCGAAACGACTAGTGTGTACCTCATTCTACTGATGAGTGTTGCCGGGTACTCATCATTTCGATGCTGAAGTGGTCGTCTAGAAGTGACATGGTGATTGAAAGTCGTGAATCGAAGTCCAGTCTATCAAGCAACACCATTTAGTATAAATGCCGTATTTCGTAAGAAATCCTAGACCGTTGTTTACTCAGCACATCTGTGCACTACTATTATATATAATTGTAATGCACGAATGTGCTGAGTAGACAACGGTCCAGGATTTCTTACGAAATACGGCATTTATACTAAATGGTGTTGCTTGATAGACTGGACTTCGATTCACGACTTTCAATCACCATGTCACTTCTAGACGACCACTTCAGCATCGAAATGATGAGTACCCGGCAACACTCATCAGTAGAATGAGGTACACACTGGTCGTTTCGGTTGCCTGTGTGACATTGTGAATAAAGGCGTTTCCGACACTGCTTAATTGTCTGAGGCTTTCGCTCTTAACCAGATCGAATTGCTGTGCGGACCATCCTTAAACACTAGGCAGAGGTTGTTGCTGAATTGTCGCTGCACTCGTTGGATCCTAAATGGATACGGCAGGTATAATAGTAATGCTCGTGCATTACTATTATACCTGCAGGTATATATATTATATATATTATATGGCAGGTATAATAGTAATGCTCGTGCATTACTATTATACCTGCCGTATCCATTTAGGATCCAACGAGTGCAGCGACAATTCAGCAACAACCTCTGCCTAGTGTTTAAGGATGGTCCGCACAGCAATTCGATCTGGTTAAGAGCGAAAGCCTCAGACAATTAAGCAAAGTGTCGGAAACGCCTTTATTCACAATGTCACACAGGCAACCGAAACGACCAGTGTGTACCTCATTCTACTGATGAGTGTTGCCGGGTACTCATCATTTCGATGCTGAAGTGGTCGTCTAGAAGTGACATGGTGACTGAAAGTAGTAAATCGAAGTCCAGTCTATCAAGCAACACCATTTAGTATTCACATATTAAAATCTATATGCTCATCGATATCCCCATTTCTCACAACGTTGTTTAACTCGTCTATCCGCAGTCGTATCTTCCCTTCACACTGGAAATCCGCAATCGTTCGTCCCCTCCTTAAGAAACAATCGCTCGACCCCTCCCTTCCTTCTAGCTATCGCCCCATTTCACTACTCCCTACTCTTTCAAAGCTCTTAGAACGCCTCATCTTAATACAAATCAACGCTTATCTCTTCTCATCCAATCTGTACCCTCCTTTCCAATCCGCTTTCCGCTCTAATCACTCGACAGAAATCGCATGCATAAAAGTGTACAACGACTTACTCATTTCTCGAGACAAGGCTCTATATAGTGTTCTCATCTCCCTCGACCTCTCCTCCGCATTCGACATTGTCGACCACTCCGTCCTCCTTTCTCGCCTTCGTTATGATTACGGCTTTTCTTCCTCCTCCGTAGCATGGTTCGCCTCATATCTATCCGACCGTTCCTTTCGCGTCTGTTCTAATTCATCATCCTCCCCTCCCATCCCTATTTTTTGCGGGGTCCCACAAGGTTCAGTCCTAGGTCCCCTGCTTTTCTCTCTTCTGCTTGGCGATCTATCTCCGTTTATCAAACCTTACTCCTTTAAGGTCATGCAATACGCCGATGACATTCTAATCTATGCTCATGCACCCGCACATCGCATACACGATATCGGCATTTCTGCCTCCAACTGTCTTTCTTCTATCTACAAACGTCTCTCCAATCTCCATCTCGTTCTAAACCCCGAAAAGTCCAAAATAATGTGGATCCTCCCCCGTAAACCAAACATATCTCCTCCCACTGTATATTTTGCCTCATCAATCATCCCCATAGTCCACAATCTCACTTTCTTAGGCTTCCATTTCGATGATCACCTTTCCCTTAAACCCTTCGTCCGTGACAAGGTCCGCTCATCTAACTTAATTCTCCGTGATATCCGCCGTATCCGCCCCCTTATCGACTTCCGTTCTTGTATGTCTCTTCTTTCATCGCTTCTTTTCCCTAAAATCGATTACTGCCTTAGCCTTTTCGCCAATTCTCCAAAATCCATCATCCTACCCCTACAACGAATAATCAACACCGCCGTTCGAGTGCTCTTTCGTCTCCGTCGCTTCGACCACACATCCACATATTTTGCCCAACTCTCCTGGCCCACCATCCACATCCGCATCAAACTCCGCCTTCTTCTCGTTACTTTTCGTCTCATCGCTGTCGGCTCCCCATCGTTCATCAACCTTCCTTTCTTAGACGATACTCGCCCCACCTCGCTATCGCTTCGTTCCTGTCATACCCTCTTACTCCACGTTCCTAATTACTCCAACAACTACGGTCTCCGATCCTTCTTAGTCGCCGCCTTACTCGCCAGTAATCAAATCCCTCTCGACGTCCGTCGCGCCCCCTCATTTATCACATTCAAACACCTCCTCCGTTCACACCTTCTCGACACCTGATTCACAGTCTTGTTTTGTTGTGGTCATGTAAGCGTGCGCTGGCACGCATTTGCCACGTTAAAATAAATCGTATATATATACTAAATGGTGTTGCTTCATGAGTATACCTCATTCTACTGATGAGTGTTGCCGGGTACTCATCATTTCGATGCTGAAGTGGTCGTCTAGAAGTGACATGGTGATTGAAAGTCGTGAATCTAAGTCCAGTCTATCAAGCAACACCATTTAGTATAAATGCCGTATTTCGTAAAAAATCCTGGACCGTTGTCTACTCAGCACATCCGTGCACTACTATTATACCT
Source organism: Pomphorhynchus laevis (assembly GCA_012934845.2). Taxonomy (NCBI): domain Eukaryota; kingdom Metazoa; phylum Acanthocephala; class Palaeacanthocephala; order Echinorhynchida; family Pomphorhynchidae; genus Pomphorhynchus; species Pomphorhynchus laevis. The sequence goes on along the minus strand of WNNJ02000008.1, from coordinate 39,109 downwards.
GCCGTATCCATTTAGGATCCAATGAGTGCAGCGACAATTCAGCAACAACCTCTGCCTAGTGTTTAAGGATGGTCCGCACAGCAATTCGATCTGGTTAAGAGCGTAAGCCTCAGACAATTAAGCAAAGTGTCGGAAACGCCTTTATTCACAATGTCACACAGGCAACCGAAACGACCAGTGTGTACCTCATTCTACTGATGAGTGTTGCCGGGTACTCATCATTTCGATGCTGAAGTGGTCGTCTAGAAGTGACATGGTGATTGAAAGTCGTGATACGAAGTCCAGTCTATCAAGCAACACAATTTAGTATATATGCCGTATTTCGTAAGAAATCCTGGACCGTTGTCTACTCAGCACATCCGTGCACTATAATATATATAAGTATTACTCATGTATCATTCAATGGATGATCCGGGACAGTGTCAGTTTTCCACAAATCAAATGGATATTAATAATTGCATTCCACCTGGAGCGATCCTGACCAGTGAGGACAAAACAAGAGCATTAGAGCATCGACAATTTTTACGGTTATGCATACTCCACAATATCACATCCCGAGGTCTTAGAATCAAGAAATCAATGCAAGTAAGTTCGGATATCCTATATAGAATCCCATACCGCAACTTTGTGAACAGCTGGAATACACTTACAAAACAGACAGATGAAATATGTTCAAATACCTTGTGACTTACACTCGCAACTGGAAAAAGAGAGTACTGCCGATATTGACCATGATCTTTACAATACAATAATAGAACGAAAGCGTAGAAAACTATCGAAATGGCTTAAAAGAAACGTAAACGTATATGAACTGAAATCGACTTCAAAACGACGGCATCGAAGATTCATACGATTTCGCTACCGAAATAAACCGTGTACTGACAATGTTGTTAATCTTGAGAAATTGACCGACTGTCAGAAATCTGTCCTCTCTCGGATTAATGTTTGTACCTACACCCAACGAATTTGTCGTTTGGGACAAACAGGCATATGTCAAAGAAGGCATAAGACAACTACAAAAGGACATATACGAATCAATTACACTTAAAGATCACGAAATAATTGTTAATGAGGTCAATAAAGTAATTCAATCTAACTTTGAGAAAAAGATTGCCAATAAAATCGTTGTAAATAATCCTCAACCTGGGAGTATGTATCTTCTCCCTAAGATACATAAAAACAAATCCCCTTGCCCCGGGCGACCAATCATAAACAACATAGGGACATCAACTGAAAGAATAGCGAAATGGTTACATGTAGAGCTGCACCCGATTTTGAGAGAACGGAGCTCTTATCTAGAAAGTACAGACGAGTTTCTTCGAGAGTTCGAAGAAATAAAGCTATCGATATCTAAAGACTCGATACTTGCAACTCTCGATGTTGAATCATTATACACATCGATTGACCTTACTAAGGGCGTGTAATGCATTCACAATTGGCTGATTCGATATAACTATGACAAATAAGATTGTGCAAATATACAGAATTACTCAAAACGGTAGTAGAATCGAACACTTTCTGCTTCGAAGGTTCGTAATACAAACAGAAAATTGGTACAGCCATGGGTAGCCCAGTCGCACCGGTGTCTGCAAGCCTGTACGTGGCCGAAATTGAGGAAATGATGATTGAAACGGCACAACTAAAACCATTGGTATGGTTGCGCTACATCGATGACATATTCATTGTCTGGACCCATGGAGAAGACGCATTAAAAGAATTTATACAAAGACTAAATGAAACTAGCGAACTAAAATTTACGAGTAACTTCGGAAAACCTACGATATTCCTGGATACAGAGGTACACAACCAAAGTGCCAATTGGGAGACAACACTCCATCGTAAGTTTGACGGTACTCGCAGTATACTACATGCAAGAAGTTGTGTGCCCAGAGCTATAAAAAGGGCGGTGACCTTGAACGAATTCAGGAGGATCAGAAAGATCTGTTCCAAGAATGAAGAATTCGAGAGGCACGCGGAAAAATTCATCAAGGAAATGAATTGCCGTGGATACCGCAAAGTAGCTCTACGGAAACAGTTGGAGTCAGTTAGACGAATCAGTCGGACTAAACTTCTAACAAAATTATCCAAAAAATTCGAATGAAAAAGGAAAGGCTTTTTATGCGACCTTGAACTACCACCCGGCATTTGAGAATTTAAACAAGGATCTTGCCGAAGCTATAAAAGAGGTAGACCCAGTATGCCGATCTTTAATTTAGCGGCCGATAATTGGATTCAAAAGCGCACGAACAATTCAAAATGTGCTTGAAAGCCGACAAAACCGTCATGAACGAGGACTTAACGAACCATGCAATGATCGACGATGTAAGTGCTGCTTTGAAATGGCCACAACAAATTAATTTACAAGTTCGGTAACATGCTTAAAATATAATGTCCGCGGACACAATAATTGCAAGAACAAAGGACTAGTATATATAAAAACGTGGAATGAATGTTCAAAGATTGAACATTCAATGAATGTTCAGGACAAATGAATGTACGAGCTTTGACTCGTGGATCCGACATAAAGTACAAACGAGCGAAGAATGACGGGGCAGCTAAGCACTGCATAGAAAATGAAAACCATAAGATCAAAACGATAATTATTGAAGCAAATGTTCCTGGCGCGGCTAAGCGTAAACAAAGGGAAATGCTTTGGATCGGACAACTCATGGCAGACCAACAATTAAGTGGGGAGCACGTATATCACTTGCCGTGAATATATGAGTTCCGAAATTGGGTTATTTATATTTCTCTCTGTTAGTTGCATTGAACAATTTGATTTTCATTACTATTTTTTGTGTTAATCAGAACTGTATATTTTTTGTAGATGTACCGAAGGGCAGTTATCCCGAAAGCTTTACAAGAAATTGCTCTTGGTCTTCATTTCTTGTTTTTTTATCTACTTACGGCAATTATATATAATTATAAAACTGAAGCTTATTAGCTCCCGGAGCACAGTTTAACACAGTCAGATATAGAATTATAAAAATGTATCCTCCAAAGAATCCTGTGAGAAAGCAAGTAACGACAGCAAGTAAAATTCCTGCCGAATAAAATTAGGATGGTCCGGAAAGCACATGGTTAGTTTAAAGAGGCTATGCCCATGCTACCACGTTAGCAAATTCTCGGAAATGCCTATTTAATATATCACAAGGCAGCCGAAACGACTGATGGTAGTTCACCCTACTGATGAGTGCTGACGGCTACCATCAGCTCGTCTAGGAGTGATAAAAAAATCCGCTCCTCTTGTAATCGAAATCCGGTTTTTAACAACATCTACAATTATGAAACTGGAGCTTATTAGCTCCCGGAGCACAGTTTAACACAGTCATATATTTTACACAGTCATAATATATGGCATAATCCACGATTATATATATTTAATGACAAAATAAGACCACAATACCATAATGTGGAACGGTCAAACCTTTGAAAAGCCAAAGAACAAAAATGTTAAATTAATTTAAAAAACGGTGGTATTCTTAGTCTTTACTTAATTTTCTCGATATGTCATTTTATTTTACTACTTCTTTCACATTTTTACACGAATTACATTTTTACACGTGTCATTTGCTTGACATTTGAATGAAAATGTCAAATTTAATGAAACTGAATATTAAATTTTTCAAAACTACTAAGGTTTAAGGTAAATTTCACATTTTTTGTTCTATGAGTTTAATCTTCAGATCCGTTTTTATACTAATTTCAAATAAAGGTGCGAAATACCAATAAAAAATTCCTCTTCTCTTTGATCCATCTCCAATAATTCATATTTTAATTTTTGAAGAATTAAGGGATGAACTTAAAAATGACTTATCCATAGTAAGCCGTGCAGGCATTTCGTGTTCAACCCTCGATTATGGATTTACTACATCTTTTGCAGTCAGTCGTTTTTACAAATATATCTAGTTGATCTTGAATTGGTGTAAACAGTTATTACTTTGTGTAATTCGAATTTACAGTTATGAATTTTCATAAACTTTTTTTTGTAAAACATGTGTAAGCCAGACGCAAAAGAATGACGAATGCCGTTTCGTCATCACAATGACTTATCAGTGCCAGATCCTTTCCACTACTGGATGCAAAGGAGGACTGGCAGACGGCACACGAGTCATGGGCTCACTATCCTTAAATAAAAGTAAGCCGATATTAAAGAGACCTGCGCTGGCATTTGCCAGTGCTTTTGCTAATGATCCTTTTTGGTGAAGCTGTAGTACTGATTTAGTACTACATAAATAGTAATAAACAGTAAATATGTTGTCGTAGTACCAATGCTAAGCATTCAGCAGTTTTCAATTTACCGCTTAATTTTCGTTCATATCTTAATCGTTAGTCAATAACAAGAAAATAATCCGTAGTTTAGCCGACCGAAATAAGTTTCATTAGTACCTTGGCGGATTGAGCCTTAGAGAGAATGTTAGAAACTCCACCACAATGAGAATATCGTAGTAAAGTCGATGATTCATTATATTGAAGACACTCACTTTAGGAGGTTAGAACAGCGAGTTGCCTATAGAACGCCTTTTAGTCGGGTATTTTAGACTGAGTTTGGAATTAGACACATCGGTATACTTTGATACATTAAAAATTGTGGCGGAATAAAACATTAAAACTTGCGGCGGAACGATAAATTAAAACTTACGGCCGAACGCTTTGGGCTATTTGAAGGTAAGCTTTGTCTATTTAAATTTATCAATATACTACTATATGTAAGACTTCAAATTATGATATGCGTAGTTTCGCATTTCTATAATATTTCTTAAAGGATTAATATAAGCTAAAATTTATATCAAGCATTTGCCACTTTTGTGGCATCGACGTGTTACACCTATTGTATGATTACTAATATAAATTCAAACTAATAGTCAAATGTAACATTTTTAATACATTAGAATAGTTTTATTCAAAATAAACGCGTATTTTATCATACATCAAGGGTTTCATCAATTCTATAATTCATATTTTAATTTTAAATAGTTGATACTGATCCATTATTGATAAAGAATTATTGGAGCTAGATCAAATATGAGGAGGACAATTATATTTGCTATTTCGCTAACCCCTATTAGCAGCTTCAGAAAATTACATTTGAAGATGTAACTAATTTTCCGAAGATGCTAACAGAGGTTAGCGAAATACCAATTAAACATTCCTCTTCTCTTTGATTCCATCTCCAATAATTCATATTTTAATTTTTGAAGAATTAAGAGATGAACTTAAAAATGACATATCCCTAGTAAGCCGTGCAGGCATTTCGTGTTCAACCCTCGATTATGATTTTACTACATCTTTTGCAGTCAGTCGTTTTTACAAATATATCTAGTTGATCTTGAATTGGTGTAAACAGTCATTACTTTGTGTAATTCGAATTTACATTTATGAATTTTCATGGACTTTTTTCAGATCCGTTTTTATACTAAAGAGCCGTTTTCATGGACTTTTTTGTAATTTACCAGAAGTCAATTAGCCAGTATAAATTATTTAGCAGAAAATAGTCATATGATATATTCTATCAAATTACTTTAGTCTATAAATTTTCAAAAATAACCCTTTTTTATTAAAGCATTATTGTATTAATATAAGCAGTTTGATATCAGATTAGATATCAGTTTACGAATTTTTTTACTAATTTCAAATAAAGATGTCTAATGAAAATTTAAAGTAAAACATCTTAGGTTTAAGTTATATTTCGTATTTTTCCTGTTCAATGAAGGTTTAATCTTCAGAACTGTTTTTGTAATTTCAATGATGCAAGATATTTGTTTTCGTTGTGTATTAAATCGTTATTAAATCGTTATTTAATCGTTATTGAATCGTTATAAATGACATACACGCAATACTCATATAATCTGATAATTTAACTGAGTCTACGTATTTTATCAAAAATGAAGACAAATATATATAAATAATAAATAATTATGTAAGATTTTATACAATTTATATTTATATCAATTAAAATTTATAATTGAAATTTAAAATAAAATCATCTTTTATGAATTGACTAATAAATAATATACAATATATTCGAATAAGAAATATAGGTTATCAGGAGGAACTGATATGGAATCAGGTTTTTGTCCTTATTACAATTCCCACATAGCAGCGGGGCCAAATACATGCTAATGACGTATTTCCTCTGTTGAAATTTGATTTTCTGTATTTTATTCTAATACAAAGCATATTGTTTACTATCCATTTGTAAAAAAATTCACTTAATAGTTTAAATTTATTTTTAATATTATTTTGTTGATAATAATTTAATAATATTTTGTTGATTTATACATCTTCATTATAAGAAATAGAAAAATACATTAACTTGTATGAAAATTAGCGGAAAAATAATAACAAATCAATAATAATAGTCTCATTATTTCTTACAAAGGTTATATTAATGGGAAAACAAAGTCCACAAGCCAATAACAATGTGTCAGTAGAACAAATCAGATAACTGAGTCTAATTATTTTCTACTAAATATAAATAAAAATAAAGATAAATAATAAATAATTATATAAGATTTTATACAATTTATATTTATATAAAGTTAATTTAAAATTGAAATTTAAAATAAAAGTCAGTTTTTATGAATTGACTAATAAATAATATACGATGTATTCGAATAAGAAATAACATTTAATTTAATTTACAGCTAATTTACAATAGTATGCTTACTCAAACATACAATTTGTAATGTCTTCTTTTAAAATTGTTAAAAGGATTTTTTTTCGTTCCTTTCACTTACATTCTCCACATGTATTCTGCTAACAAGATAGTAAAATTTTTGAATTACGATGTTAAGTATCTAAAAAGTGTTTAATCTTTCTCCTGTTCGACTCAATATTTTTTGTATGTGATTCTAAAAAATCGTACAAAATGTATATTAATAACTTGATGTATTGAGAATCACCGCTCTGTGGGTCAGCAAATTTATGACTCTGATTCACTGCATCTTGTTGATACCCTAATGTATTCAATTGCGAATCTACCTTCTAGCAATCGATATGAATCATCAACTTCAATTTTTTGGACGTTGAAGTTGATTTTAAATGTTATTTTTACTGCCTTATTTTTTAAAAGGATTTTCTGTTGTTCGCTTCACTACCGTTCTATCACTACCGTGTGATACCCTAATGTATTAAATTGCCTTGGAGCAATCAGTATGAATTATACTTCAAGTTCAACTTGTTTTTTGGTTAATGGATTTTTTGATTATTTTTCTTATCGTATATCATTCGCAACATAATTGAGACCAACAAATATATTATTTTACCTCTTCAGTTTCTTCTGTAATATTTTAAATCCAACTTATCACAGCCATACTACCCATATTATATTTTATTTTTACAACTTTGGCTTCGTCGACTTAAACACCGCCTATTTTATGTGATAATTCGGTCTGTTAATCTTAACCTATATGTTAATCTCCACTTATTTTATCTGTAAATTCGATCATTCTTCCAATCGTTGACAATATTATATTCCTAGGTTTTCACTTCGACAATTTACTTTCACTCAAACCTTTTGTTCATGACAAAGTTCACTTTTCTTTCTTATTTCTTCGTGACCTCCTTCGCATTCGTATGCTAATTGACTTCCGCTCTTGTCTCGTTCTTATATCGTCTCTCCTACTTCCCATAATTGATTATTGCCTTAGCTTATATGCCAACTCTTCAAATTCTGCGTTTTTACCTTTAACGTATCGTAAACTCTGCTGCTCGTGCCCTCTTGCGCCTTCGCCGCTTCGACCACATCTTTCACAAACTTTCCGTCCTATCCTGTCCCAGAATTAACCTTCGCATTAAATTTCGTTTGCGGATTGTTACCTTTCGTATTCTATTTTGTCACTCACCATCCTACTTACACCTTAATCATCTTGATGATTCGCGTTCCGCCCTCTTGGTTCTGCGATCAAGTAATTATCTACTTCTCCACGTCCCTCCGGACGTGGAGAAGCTAGCCTTCGTATGCTGGCCTAAGCGTATGCTGGCCTAAACGTATGCTGGCCTTCGTATGCTGTCCTAAACGTATGCTGGCCTTCGTATGCTGGCCTTCGTATGCTGGCCTAAACGTATGCTGGTCTCCGCACTTTTATCGTCGCTGCTCCACTTGCCTGGAATTCTTGGCCAGCATACGTCCGTTTTCCTCGTCGCTTCCACCTTTTAAACAACCCATACGTAACTACATTATTGCTCTTCCACAATAAATCAAGATATGCATTCCCACAACATCTTATGCAACTAACAATTTTTCATACCTCAGTAACAAAACCACTCAAAATGTTTTGTTTCCCCCTACACCTTGCCACATTCCACTCATATCCCTTAGCGCTGTATAAGAGGCACCATTCTCAATCGCCCGCCAACTTTCGACTGTCACATCGCGCGCTCAATTTGTGGAATTGTTGCCTAAGGAAGTCGTCGCTGCTTCTTCGATGAAGCACTTCAAGCGACTGAGTCTAGATAGATTGCGATTGACACTCGCACTTCCACGGATATCTTGAATTCTGCTAGTTCAAATGATCTTGATGTGGACAATTTACTGACTACCCTATATTAATTTGTAAACTTTGTTTTTTTTAGATTAGACAAAACAGCTTCTTAGCTAGCGCCTTGTATGCAATACTAATCTTCAATACACTTGCTTCAATTTCAACATTTTAATTTTACATTCGTTTTTTTTGTTTTCTTATCTTTTTGTTCTTTTTTCTTTACGTAGGCTTGTAAGCGCACATAGGCGTGATTTGCACTATAAATTAAGTAGCTAATTAGGGTATTCTAGTGGTAGTGTTGAATGGCGGCACTGTCCACGTATTCACTTATAGCATCGTGATTTAAACGTTCTCAAAATGGGGGCTGCAACGACTTCCTCAGGCAACGAATTCCACATGTTAATTCCTCTCCTCGAGAGTCTATACACTTTTGGTAATCTGACAAATCCAAATTTATACAAGACTCTGCTATGCCCCCACAACTAACCTACCCGCCAAGTGATTACATCGGTGGGATAACCCTCCGCATCATTCGACATATGCCATAGACATAGCATTTCCAAGGATGTGAACCTATCACGTACCGACAACATCCCAATACGACTTAGACGTACATATTAGTCAATACCACTTAAGCCAATACAGAGCCTCGATCCGCGCCTAAGAATATACTCCAGGTCTAATAGTTCTTGCTTAGTGACAGGGAAACAAGCCTGAATGCAGTACTCCAAGTGTGGCCTGGCGAGGGAGATGAATAACCTCTTGAACATATTACAGCTTAACCTGATGAATGCACTTTTAATACAATATAACGCCCTAGTAGCTTTACCTAGAAAGAAGTCGGTGTTCAACTTTGTTTTCAAGGATCGATGGACAATAATCCCTAAATCCTTATGATGAGGCACTTTTAAGACAATATCTCCAATACAGCACCTTAGAGTGTTAATCGGGCAACCTAGTTGCAAGAGGACACATTTATTAACATTCAACCGTAGTCCGGTAGAATCGCACCACTTGATCAGAGAGTTTAGCTCATTTTGTAACGATACTCGATCAGCAGGACTTCTAATGATCGACCAAATCTTTAGATTGTCTGCAAAAGCTAGATGAGAGCATGATAAGCGGAGTAGCAGATCATTAATGAAGATTATAAAGAGCAGTGGGCCAAGGACTGATCCCTGCGGTACGCCAGAATTAACATTCACTGAATAAGAAAACACACCCCACACAAACTCGGAAAGACCTATTCGATAGAAATTGCATGACCCACTCACAAATATATGAATAAAGTCCATAGTGATACAGTTAAGACAATATGCCGTCGTGTACTACCTTATCAAAAGCTTTCGAAAAATCAAGAAATACTGTATGAACCTACAACCCAGCCCCCAAAGCATCAGCCCATTTTTCACGCTATTTTTTCAGCCCATTTTTTAGCAATATGTGATTACAATCCAAATGATCCCTGATTCTACTAGCAATGATTCTTTCTAAAAGTTTGCAGAATACGCTGGTCAAGCTAATGGGCCGAAAGTCCGCGCAAAAGCTAGCAGGATGCTTTTTGGGAATATGCACCAATAAAATAAATAATTTTATTTTTAGATCAATTAAATAAGAAATAATTAGAAATAATCAAAAATTTATCACAAATTGGTGATATCAGCTATTGTCGATCATGCTATTATTTCTGTGCCTTCGTTGCTCCAGCTTCTTAAAAAACAGTGTGTTTAACTATATAATAATATCAATAACAATATTAATATAAAATGTTACTAACATGTCTCAATGGACGGGTATTTTGCAATTTTCTAGCCATGTTTCGTTCGTCCTTGATATTTTACGTTTCCTTCTATTCGGATATTGAAGATGTTTGCATTGTGATATACAGAAGCATTCTTTCATGATCATACCTGAAATATACCGTTTATGCAAAAGATATAGTAGCAACAATGCAACTTATGCTATAGTACCTTAATGCCTCCACTCTCTTGATGCTAAATTTGAATTTGTAACTCGAAAACATTTTTTATAATTTTCGTATATTTTTAATTTACATAAGTAAATTCGCCCTTAATGCGAAATAACCTTTTAATTTTACATACAAGTATCTAAACCTAATTCTAATGTTCAGCCAAAGTCTATTAGTAAATAATTAGAAAATATGATTTATTAAATAAATCCGAGATGTTTGCCTGGTGATTATATTTAAAACGAAATATAACAAGGCTAGAAAGTACTAACGCAGCTTTTACAAATTATCAAAGAAAAATTGCTTATTTTAACAGAAATATATTTTTTTAATGTTTTATACTAATTTATTGAAAGGATTTGATAATTAATGCTGTCCTAAATCCGGGCATTCCTCAGGATCAGACGCTGACGAATAGAGGAATTTTCTCACGAAACACGGTTTTGCTTCCCAACATCTAACATCAGAAATTTACAAATTTACAATCAAAATAAGTACTTAAAAATAGACTCTCAAAGACTACATGCATACACAATATGTAGGCTCATGCCTCTTGATAAGAAACCGGGAGTGCGACCAATTGGAATCGGAGAAGTATACGCGGAATTATTAGACGAACAATACTCAATTACATATCAAATGACGTAACATCAGTGTGTCGAAATATACAATTATGTGCCGGACAACGATGTGGGACTGAAATAGCAGTTCACACTGTTAGAGAAGCCTTTAATAAATCACCGGATTCATGCATACTTCTTATTGATGCCAAGAATGCATTCAACTGCATAAACAGACAACTAGCACTGAAACACATAGATCACTTGTGCTTGTCACTAAAAACAATTCTTTAAAATATCTATAGAGCCCCGTCAGATCTGACAGTAAATGGTATCACTCTAAGGAGGGATTCACACAATGTGATCCATTATCATTGACAGCATTTGCTCTTGCATCATTGCCCATGATCGATAATCTCTAGAAAGTAGCTCCTAACACGAAAAAATTGTGGTATGCAGAGGATGGCGGTAGTGTAGGAACGAAGGATCAACTAGAGAAGATTTGGATTGAGCTTAACCGATATGGCCCTGCATATGGTTTTCATGTAAACCCTCATGAATGTATTTTACTGACTTATCCCAATTATTGTTACAGAAATATGGAATTTTTCTCAGAACAAGGAGTTCAAATACGACAGGACGATGTAAAGTACCTTGGTAGCGTCGTGGAAATAACAAACTTTGTGCATGACGAATGCACAAAAGCAGTGAGATGTGGGAGACATAATTTGAGCGAATTAAATATCTTGCGACAACATATGCCTTCCCTGCCTATATTATGCTAACGAAAGCAGCTCAGCACAAGCAACTTTATTTGAAGCGAACATGTGAGACCGAACATGAATGGTTTTTGCCACTCCAAATTAACCTATTTAAAGAACTTTTGCCCGAAATGCTCGGGTATCTGCCTGATGATACTGAAGCCATGAATTTAGTCTCGCTACCGCGTAAACTCGGATGACTTGGCATACGGGAACCTGCGTCATGTAGCAATAATTCGGATTACACCAATTCCAATAGAATATGCTCGCCTATTATGAATGGTGTTTCAGGACCCGAACTGTTAAAAATACAGAAAGAAATTATTAAACAAATAAGATTCGAGAATGAGATTAATGTACAAATTCGACGCAAGCAGATAATAGATTCTTCCAACATAGATTTGAGCACAATACTAATCAACGCTGGTAGAGTTGGTGCATATGCATGACTAAGTTACTGCACTGACGCAAAAGACATGTTTCTCTCTTCGCAAGAGTTTAAAGATGCCCTGGTGGTGCGATATGACTGGCAAACGATTGACACAGGAATATAATGTGAATGCAGGGATCATCATGATCTCGCAGGTTATGTTATCATGCCGGACGGGTGGAGGGACAATTATTCGACACAATGCTATACGCGTCAAACTTGCACGTCATCTAAAAAATGTATGCCGTCACTCTTTCACGGAGCCGATATTACGAAACGTTCCGGATAACGTAAAATTTGATTCAATTACCACGACTCGAGATAAAGAAGCAAGATCATACATCATGTGCAATGGACTATTTGAATAAATCACCGAGCGATTCTTTATGGACATATGCGTTTAAAACTCATCAGCTCCGTCGTACTCCTTAAATCACATGTCAGAAGCATTCAAATATCACGAAGAAATGAAAACGTCCAAATACAGCGAACGGATTACGAGTATAGAAAGAACGTCTTTCCATTCCTTTATGATGTCCACAGTTAGGGGACTTGGAATAACCGCTAACCATATTTTAAAACAGATAGCAGAAAAATATTTACTGCAAAACACGAAATCTTATTCTGACAGTATACATTCCGACAGATGCCGTTTATCCATGAAATTGGCACGTATAAATTCAACGGCGATGCGAGGGGGCTTTGGAGCTTCAGTAGAAAACAACAAAAAATCACAGTTAGGAACACTTCCTAGCTTCACAACTTTGGTTAATGGCACATCAATTTAAATTATTTATTTGATTTATTTTTTGATTTATCAATAAATAAAAAAATATTATTATACAGTTAATTAGTTATTAAAATAAGGAAATGCAACACGAAACATTGCCTGATCCATTCGTAGTCTTCTTTTAAAAGTACTAAGTGAACTGCATCCAACGGTGTCTGCATCAAGGTTGTTCCAAAGCTCAACAATTCTTCTATCAAATTGCATCGCGCTTAATTTCTGTACCCTGCTTCTTCGAATAGTTAAAGAATGATCTCTAAGAACATTTGAACCACGTAATTGAACCCTACTCCGAAGAGGGTGATGGAGACGTTAGAATAAATGCCAAACAAGGCACATATCCATGTACCGACGGGTATATGTGACTGTCTCAAGTCAAATGATCTCAGTCTGTCTTCATAAGGCAGCGACGCCAACATTGGTGCTAGTTTTGTTGCCCTGCGGAGTACCCTCTCTGATTTCTTATGTTATTTTCTTGTTATTTCCCGTACACAATTTTTTTCTGTAATTTTAATTTAAATTTTTCTGTAAGAAATTTAAGAAATTTATTTCCTCACAACTTTTTTATCTTTGAATGGCCCATGCTCTAGTCGCATAATTTCCTAAATATTAGTCATCTACATAGGTTAATTATTATAAGAAGATATGTGGGTTAACTGCTCACCATGCAAGTTAATTTCATCTTTGAATAATGCTAACATATGTACTTCACCACCCTATTATTGAACGCTAGGATAAAAACATCAATATGATACTGTCAAACTTTTGAGAAAAATAATTTTTTTAACAAAAATTAAATTTTATTTTTAATTAAATAGCAGCTGTGAAGATATGTAATGCGTTTGATTTTTCATGTACAAATTATGTTACATTACCTGAAAGCCTCCACTTTAGCTGCTAAATTCGAATTTGTAACTCGAAATCATTTTTTATAATTTTTATATATTTTTAATACCCCTGTACAGGAGCATCCTCGATAAAAAAAAGCTCTTAGTGGGAAATAACCTTCTCAATTTTACATAAAATCTGTATAAAAAATATTGTAGTTTCTGGGCCCAATTATAAAGTGAAGCCAAAATAACATGCTATCCATGTCTAAGCAAAGAGGAACTCTGATCCGAGCACTTCAATCTTGTCGAATAGTAAAGCAATAACCGATATTGACATACAATTTCGATATTGAATCGAAATTGACGGCAGCAAAGCTAATTTTGATATATTTATAAATATATGGAAACAATAGCGTTCATCGTTCTGCAGAGGGATATTATGCTTGAGTTGAGTGTATCAGGCTTAAACCATGAATTCATAAAAACATTTTGGTATATAATGTTTGACCGGAAAATAATGCTTTTATTCACTAAATATAGTACTTAACAGGATATTATTCCGAGTAAGTAAATATCAATTGAAAACATGCGCTTTATTTAACTATCTAAAACACGTGCCAGAGTATTAAAATCAATATAAATAGTAACATAATATACAAAATTCTCCGCCGTTCTCGTTTATCATCTTCTGATGTAATCTTGCGAATAACTTGAACATTATAGTGGTCTGCCTATGCTAGTGTGTCCCATTCTTGTCCGTTGCGTGTTCTCTGTTCGTTGAACGTTCTCTGTTCGTTGGGCGTTCCTTTGTATTTGCGCGTTATTTGTCGCTCGACTGACCCATTTTTTGTTTTCAGCAAAGTTTTGATCTTGCCATTCAATGTATTCGTTATTTGCTAGATGCAAATTAGTATATCGCGAATAATTGTTTTAATTTTTGATACCCATAGAAATCATTTTATAAATAAAATGCGTGAATGAAGACTTTACCTCAAAAAATTACATCAAAAACAGTTCACGCTTAATTCAACTAGCAACGAGTCATATTCAGTTGATCTGATTGAAACTATTGACACAATAGTTAGTAGCGATGCTATGGAAGATTCAATACATAATTTATATTTTCATCGGTTCTGGTCCGCATGTTTGTCTTGTTAATGCATGTTCCGTTTAAATTTGTCAAGTTCTACATTAGACTCACGCATCTTTCAAATGGCACATATACCTGTACGTTAAAATTCGCCAGTGTCATACTCCTTCCGAAACTAATGGTCAAGTCTTACTTTCTGACTAATTTCCCCATTACCAGTACTTTTAAACTTATCTGAGAAGTGCTTTTGCAAATGTTTTATAAAGATAATTTATAAGATGATTTTGATGATTTATATTCACATCCGACATGTGGCGAGAGGTTGTCGCTGATTGCCACAATTTATGCAGTGTCCCTAGATAATGCCCAACCGAGTGCGTTCTGGTGACTATGGATGTCATAGTCACCAGAACGGCGGAATCGACTTGCCATATCATATTGCACCGTGCTATTTGTCATATTGCACCGGTGAATCCGTAATTCACCATCACAACTGCTATTGCTAATAGTCCTGGATACTCTATAAACCGAATCTTATTCATAACTGACATCCATATCCAAATAACTAATCACATCCAACGACGGGTCTGATAACATTAGTAGTGCTACAAAAAAAAATTATAATAGTTAATAGTTAATTTGTTTGTAATATAAAGTTTTATTCTACTTTATTTTGATGTTATTGTGTACAATGGCTATTTTAATGTTGTTATCAAGAATTGTTTCTAGAAATAATAAATACCAGTTTTTATTCTATTTTTTACTATTTATTTCTGTCTTTTCATTAATTCCTTCGAATCCATGTTAATTTCATTAAAATAAAGACTTAAAACTTAATCTTTATTAAATAAAAAAGATTTTTTATTTTATTTTTATTTTTATAATAAATAACATTTTTATTTTACTATAAAATAAGTCATTTACTGTAATCCTTATGATAACAGGAGCTATCGAAATATTGTATTTTTTAAATAAATGGAAATTATTTTCTTCTTTGTTCCAATTAAACTATATATTTTCATTATTTAGTATATTTGATATTTCATTCTAACTATTTTTAATAAATTATAAATTATAAATTGTCTAATTTTCAGACACACCTTATTTTTCGCTACATCCCAGAGCATCGATTTTAATCGATCATCAACAAGACGCAATGCGCGGGCCAATCATTTTCTGCATTCTAATTGTAATGGTGTAAGTATAGACATGAAACTTACGATTTGATGGTTTCATAATTTCAACCGCTTAGATTTGCAGGTAGAGATTTTTACAAAATACTGGGTCTGTCGCGTCAAGCTACACGGAACGAAATTACTCGCGCCTTTCGGAAACTTGCTGTAAAATATCATCCAGACTCTAATCCGAATGAACCAGATGCACAACAAAAGTTTCAGGAAATCAGTGAGGCATATGAAGTAGGAATGCATATTTTTCATTTTACTTAAAGCTTTCTGTTATAGATTCTACATAACAAAGAGAAAAAAGCGTCGTACGATAAATACGGAGAAGAAGGATTAAAGCAGGATGCGCAACACCATCATTTCAATAATTTTGATTCAATACGAAGGTATTTTTTACATTTTTCTATTTATTTTGATACATCTTACCACTTATTTCCGAACACATATTTTGCTTATAATAATAAATGTTATATTGTTATGTCAATGTTTTTATGGCATGGACGTCTTCGGTCGCAAGCAATTAAGTAAATTACGTTTTTAGAATTCTTATTTGGGAATATGTTCTATTCATATAGGTATTTAATTCTATTAAATAACTATATGATAAAATAAATAATTAAATTATATGTTATTTAATTTTGAGGATTTTATTTTAAATGTCAAATTATTATTTTTTAAATATTAGAAATTTTATGGTTAACATTTAAGGTTTTTCATTTTTTACTTTTGCATTTATTTCAGCAATAATTTTTCCTTTTAAGCATTTCACTTATGCGATTAAGTTCAGCACTCGTAAATTTACTTTCGCCACTTTTGCATCAAACGGCATCACTTTTGAATCGAATGGCATCATATTTTTATTTTATCTCGTCATTACCGCATCCATTTCTATTGATAGCGATTTTTATTACAAAAGTGTGAAGATGAAATGGTTCAAGCAATTAAAATGCTACAATTTTATTTGACAAATTACTTTACATTAATTATTCCATCTAATGCTAATATCTATTAGATATTTGCATTTAATCTATAAAATTAATTTATTGAATATATTCAAATATTGAATAAAAAATTAACTTATTCAATAAGTTATAGATTAACTTATTGAACTTAAATATTTTCAAATAATATTGAACATTGTATGATACAATTAAAAGTGTTTAATAAAATATAATAAAAATGCACTAATGGATTAAAGTGATCCTTTACTTAAAATTTAAATAAGTTTATATATCTAATATATTTGAAATATATTATTGTAAAACATGTAGGCTAGACGCGAAAGAATGACGAATGCCGTTTCGTCGTCACAATGACATCAGTGCCAGATCCCTCCCACTACAAATAATATTATATATATTATAATTATATTATAATATAATTATAATATATTATAATTAATATATTCGAAATATATTAATTAATATATTTTATATATGTTGGTTGCAAATTGATTGTTCACTCATGAGAGAATGATAAGTTGTATTTATTAATTTATTTATTAATTTCAAAATATGTAATTTGCATAAAAAATAGTTTTTGTTGATTTCATTGGACATGAGATTGTACATCACAAAAATTCTAAGAATATTTATTGGCTCATTTCATTTGAAACTACCGTCGTTTGTAAATGATTTAGCTACACTATATATAATTTTTAATTACCTGTCCATCCTTCAATTTTACAAATTGTAATTATTTGTTATGACAGCATGTTTGGAAGCTTCTTCGGGTTTCCGTCATCAGGCGAAGAGCGCGCAGAAGTACGAGGCGGAAATGTAGTTATTGATTTATTTGTTACTCTCAATGAAGTGTATGAAGGAGAATTTGTTGAGGTAAGATTTTAATGTGTTAATATGTTTTCATAATTAGATTTCGAGTTTCACAAAATATCTTCAAAATTCTTATATTAAATTTTTCTTTTAATGTAACTGCGATATAATATTTATATCCCATTAATTTTATAAATCTATAAATTATGAATTGATTTATTAAATTTACTTAAAAATTACATATTAACTTATTCAATAAGTTATTCATAACTTATTCATTAAGCTATACAATAAGTTATGAATTAACTTATTGAATTTACTCAAATTTTTTTAAATGCACTTTGTATAATAAATATATCATAAAATTGCACTAAACGTAAACTTATTAACTAATGTATTAGAGTGATTATTTCCCTTACATAAACGCTCAAATAGTTATATTTATATCATGTATATTTAAAATATAAAAAAAATTATAAAAAATAGTTTATTCGGATGACAAGAAGATTACGTATTTCATAATTCGTCCTTTATCGTACTTTTTTATCCACGAGATCATAAAGTTCAGCATTCAAACAAGCATCACAGCTTAAACGAATTAAAAGCCTGTTATAATTTTCTAATTAATATCAGAAATTTCGATTAATTATAAACATATATTTTATTATATTCAATTATTAATGATTTAGAATTGAATGTATAAACAAAATTATAATAAATCATTATAGTGATAATTTATATAATTAAAAAATGATTTGTTATTCTTAACAAACATATTTTATATAATTGTCTAACTTGATTGAGCTATTTTAGACAGCGTGTTTTGTTTAAAATAAATTTAGATTATAAGAAACAAACCTGTCAAAAAGAAAACGTCGGGTACAAGACAATGCAATTGTCGAACTGAAATGAAAGCAACATCCTTAGGTGGAGGACAGTATACCATGATGCAGCATAAGATATGTGAAACCTGCCCAAATGTTAAGTATGTATATATTTTCTAAGTGTCGATCCGTTTTTTCACTCGATCAGGCTTATCAGTGAATCGATCGTAATACTCAATAATTTTTATAAAAATAAATTTTCATAGTAATTGCTAACATTCCTTATAATTTAAAAACATTTATTATCACTTAAGTAATTATAATTATATCTTATTGAGATATATAAAAATAATTAAGAAATCTTAATAAAGATATAATTAGGATATTCTCCTAATTGTATTTCTTTGAAATTATCATATTTTGGAGTAATTAAAAATTATTAAAAAGAAGCAATTAGTAATTAAATATTAAATGATTGAATTATCGTTGAATTTTTATCTCACACCCAATTTTAAATAAATAACCTTTTAAATTACTAAAACTCATACTATTAAAAGATTAATCTCTAACAAATTTTCACAAATTAATTTAAAAATTTTAAGTAATAATTCGATATTTAAAATATCACCTATTAGAAGTTCACCTATTAGAAGTAAAATTGAATTTTTCGTTTATAACAAAACGTTCACAAAGAAATTAATATATTAATGTTATATAGATGCATAAGGTCTGAATTAATGTTATCACACCTTATTCTAATTTCTTCCACATCATTCACATTTTTGTTTGTTGATCAAAAAGGAGTAACTTTAATTACGACACAGTTGCTGATATTCAGTACAAATCCATATTTGAAACAAGTGGTTCAGCAACAATTATCAATTTATTTCTTTATAGATTTTTAAATTTATACGAATAAATAAATCAGTTTTATTCCAAAAATCCACGCAATATTTCGAAGCTCCTGCTATCATCTTCAGGAAAATTACAAACTGTTTATTTAAGAGTTAACAGTTTGTAACTTGCTGAAGATGATAGCAGCAATCAAAATTATATAATAGATATTATATTTTGTATAAATAATATAAATAAATATAAATAATTGCATATTTAATATTTAAATTGTATAAACACAATTTATATAAATATTTATTTATTGTATATATTTAATATTTAAATATTTTTTATGAAAGTTTTGAAAAAATTGAAATTTTTAATAATGAAATTTTTCATTTTAGGAGTGAATAAATTTTTAAGAGATTTTTACGCCAAAAATATCATGAGGAGATTTTTGCGGACAGTCATTTGTATATATTTAAATATACATTTAAATATACAATTGTATAATTGTATATTTAATTATATTTAAACAACATACAAATAATTTTATATTTTCAGTATACGAAAGATTGAATTAAAATATTAATTTATAATACTAATAGTGATAATGATTATTACATTAATTTTCATAAATTCTACATATTCAGGTATATGTAGTAAAATTTTCCCTTTTGTAACTTTCGCGTATCCGTCTTTTTGCATATTATACGCGATTTATATTTTAACATGTAAATTACATTTACCGCAATCAAGTCTTTCAAAAAGGTAGTGGCACTGAAGTAATTCCAGATTCTCTCGATCTCTCAAAAAATCTGTTTTCTTAATCTCGGGCATAGCGGATAGCCTAGGCATTCTGACCGTCATAGGAACTACCCATAAACACGCGTATGCTGTACGCTCTTTATCGGTTAAATGTATGTATTAATATACCATTTAATGATATATTAATAATGTAATATCGTTTTCTTGTTGGTCATTGTTAGAGATTTTTCACACGCCTTATTGATATTCATTAATAGAATTCATACATTGTATTGCTACTTCAAGAAACTCTTTATTTTAAGTAATTACTGAAGTCAGATCTAACGTTATAATAATGTATAAACACTTGAATAAATGTTATATTAAAGTATGACATAATTGAATTTAGATCGTATTTATAAATTAACCGCTTGATTTCTTTCATTTTAACAAATATCAGATATGTAACAGAAGAGCAACTATTAGACATTGAAATTGAGATTGGTGTTGAAGACAACCACGTGTATACTTTTAAAGGAGAAGGTTTTATTTGTGATTGTTATAGTATAGCTAATTGCTTTCATTTTTAGGTGAACCCCATATTGACGGCGAAGCGGGAGACCTCCAATTCATTATTAGAATTGAAAAGTATTTACAAGAAAGCGATACAGTTTCACATGTTATTTTAAAATTTTAGTCATTTCCTTTTCAAACGAATTGGAAACAACCTTTACTCTAACGTTACAATTTCTTTGGAAGACGCCCTTGTCGGTTTTAAGTTTAATATTACTCATCTGGATGGTCACAAAGTAAGATAACCAGTGATGTTTTATAATTACAAACTGTTTTCTAAATTACACCTTTTACAACACAGTAAAAAGCAGTTAGCGAAAAAATTACCAACGGAAAAATATATTAACTATCTTATAATTGTTATTTCAGAAAGGGTTTCGACTTGATTATCTTCGTCAGTATCTATTGTGTGATTAAACTATAAATATTTTTTTGGTGCAAAAACATTTGAAAAAATATATTTACAGCTTAAACATACAATAGAAACAGACGAAGGCAATCAAGCCGAATGCTTTTCTGAAATAACAATTATATTTTTCCTTATTCCGTTCGACCTTGATTTATTATTAAAGAAAGAAATATATACTGATAGTATCCCGTATGAATCGTGAATCTCGCGTGGTTTTACCTCAAACAATACATATGTTTTCTCCCACAAGGAGGCAAAAACACAAGCAACATTATATATATCTTCATCAAACTAATAAATAGAACCGAATTATTCTCGCAATATTCAAAGTCGCTATGTATGCCCAGTCATCCTATGTGTTACTACAAACTTCAACAACGGTTGACGCGTTTCGCTCTAACGGAGCTCATCAGTACCGTGAATCACGTTACAGGAATCCGGATTAAACAAACCGCCTCGGACATTCTTTAATGGATGCTTTCATTTATTTAGAATTGTAGCTAGATCAAAGAAAGAAGGAAAATTTTTTATTTGATATTTCGCTAACCAATTTTTTATTTGATATTAATAAATAATATCAAATAAATAATTAATAATATAATTATTAATATAATTAATATAATTAATAGTGTAATTAATTTTTTATATTTATATCTAGATCAAAGAAAGATGATAATTTTTATTGATATTTCGCTAACCTCTGTTAGCATTATCAGAAAATGAAGTGTAATTTGCTGAAGATGCTTACAGAGGTTAGCGAAATATCAAATAAAATTTTCCTCTTTTCTTTGATCCAGCTCCAATAATTATTTATTGGAGCTGGATCAAATTATTACCAATTTTTTTAAAAAACATCCTATATTAACCATAATTATCATAATTAATTATTAATTATTATTAATCATGATTATTAATACTTTAATTTATTTTTCACTTTGTACTCACAATTTTATACTTACTTGCAGGTACTAGTTGATCGCAATTGTATTACTAAGCCCGGCGAGGTACATGTTCTTAGAGGTGAAGGCATGCCTGATTATTTGAACAGCGATAACAAGGGTCATTTGTATATTACTTTCGATATCAACTTCCCAACAGTTACATTCACCGAAGATCAAAAAACGAGTGAGTAAAGTGATATTTGCTTAGAGCAAAGTGCTCTTTGCTTAAACTCTATAATATGTTTTATAAAGTGCATTTAATAAATTTATTAATAAATATTATTATGAATATATGAAGGCATATGCTCATTTTATCAAAACTATTTTTAATAAATATTTATTAACTATTTTTAATAACCATTTATTAAAATATCTCTGTTTATTAAAATATTATACTGAATATTAAAATATTATTATCTTTTAAATCTTATTTCTGTTTAGTAAAATATTATACTTTATTATAAAATAGTATACTGTTTTCATAATATAATTTCTAAGAGAGAGACCATTTCGCGTGAATTATGTACGCAATCATTTCTAGCCAGATGCGGAAGAAGGACGATAACAGTAGCAAGTACCGTTTCGTCATCACAATGACTCATCAGTGCCAGATCCCTCCCACTGCTGGATACAGAGCAGGACTTGCAGACGGCACACGAGTCATGCGTATGAAGTACCAGAAAGATTTCTGGCAACTTCACATTGAGTGCTAAATCAGCACTACTGCTTCACCAAATAGGATCATTAGCAAAAGCACTGGCAAATGCCATCGCAGGTCTCTTGAATATCGGCTAATATCTTTTTTAATTTTCACGAGGGAGTGTGAGACCATTCCGCGTGAATTATGTACACAATCATTTCTAGCCAGACGCGAAAGAACAACGATAACAGTAGCAAGTACCGTTTCGTCATCACAATGACTCATCATTAGTAAAATATTCTGTTTAATAAAATATTTATGTTTGCAATAAAATAATTTTTATGTAGAAATCAACAAATCAGGACAACTCTTCTCATTTACTAATATCTCGTTTGTTCCAACGAGGTATTAATTCAGGGAATGATAATGCCTAATATTATAAGATCGACAATAATTATGTGGACGAATAATATCTCATTATGGATAGGGCAATTAATATCTCATAGCAAGTTGGTTGGTAATTATAAATTATTCTGTGTTGAAAAGTCATACCAATCGAAAAAAAATATTTTCAATAATTTAACTGATTTATCTAAAAATAAAAATTATAATCACATAAGATTTAATTTCTATAACACTATTATGACTATTTTGTGCTATTTGTTAATTGAAAATATTAATAATATAAATAATATTTTATTATATAAATAAATATATTTAATTATATTTTATATTTTAAATTTAAACATTTTATTTTTTAATACGTAAATAAAAGCAGTCAACGTTTTAAAATTCTATGTTTAGAAATCAGGCAACTAATTGGCAAAACATCACTGGCACGAGAGCAGCAATCAATTAATATATGACCAACCTAGTCCGTTAAAATATTTGAAATCGTTTCTTTTCAATTTTCATTTGAATTCCACTATTTTGTTTGTGAATTTTAATTAAAAAAAACTAATTTCGAACAAATAATTGTAATTAAATTAAATATTAATTAACGATTTTATTCATTCGGTCTACGAAAGAATCACAAAGCACACGAAGTCAAATCATAGACTGAAAAAAAAATATATCAAAGTTTTACACAAACTCGATTTGAAAAAGATATTTTGCATTCGGCGCAATCTATCGCATAGAAGTAGACGCCCTGTACACTAGAACAGAATTTTAACATTACTACTTGGTGATCTTATTAGTATATGATTACTATTAGGTGATCTTATCTTATTATCTTACAATCTCTGACTTATTCACAAGTCAGAGGTTGATTCCATATCATCTGTCTGTTCCAAACATCTGAATTATTTATTACACAAATATCTTATCCATTAGTGGTCAAGCTTACATCTGAAACGCTAGGAAGGGGCTCCACAAGACATCGTCAAATGTCCGTAGTCTCATTAGTGAACCACGAATTTCTCATTATCAAAATAAATGAGTTAAATTCATGCTTATATTGACGCTTATTTACTAATAGTTATTATTTATTCAGGCCGCTAGGTGACAGTCGATTAAGTATTAAGCTAGCGCCTATTAACAATTAGATTCTACGTGGAGCGGCCTAGACACAGTTTGTTCGACATTAGTCGATTAACGACCAATTAATTGGCCGGCTTGAATCAGCCGTAGAGATAGTCCTTAAAGACTATCTCAGATACATCCGATGACTCCAACGGCGGATTTGGACAATACGAAAAGACAAGAATGTCACGGATACCTGTTTTTTACAGTAGCAATGTTGGATCATCAAAGGATATCGGGAACATGAGATAACCGAACAACCAAATCAAAACAATGAAAATGACAAGCAAATTTACGATAAATAAATTAGTAGCGATGTCTGAAGAAGTTTCAATTGTCAGTGGTGTTTGACCAGGCAGCAATACGGAAACAGCGAAAGAGGCACCAGCATCCGAAGCGGACTATAATTCATGTAAGAACGTGGAATGTATTCTCTCTGGCGGGGAAGGAACCATACTTTGTTGGATATATGATTGACTTTGGTCTAGAAATAGTCGGAGTGACTTCTCTTCACTATTCTGGAAAATAAACTTTTGAATCAAGGTTAGATTTTTAACTATTCTGGAGTTTCTACGGGAAAGCGTCGACATACGCGTGTGGGTTACTCACCAACCTGCGGTTGTCATTAGTGGTATAGAGTTTTAACACAGTAAACGAAAGGGTGGCGTATCTGAGACTTTTAGTCAAAGAGAGAAAGATAATAATTGTTGTGTGTAAGTGTGCCCTCAACATTATCTCGGAATACGCAGCCGTCGTGGAAGATCTTCAGGATCAACCTGATAGTACTCCTATGGGAGATTCCATCGTTCTATCAGGTGACTTCAATGCTCATGTTGGTGGCGACAGTAACAATTGGAATGGAGTGTTGGAGAGAAACGGACACTCCGATCTGAATGCGAAGAGTGTTGAATTATTGCACTCTTGATCTTGTAACAATTTGTGCATAACCAACACCATTTTTGAACATAATGAGATCCATAGATGCACATGGCATCAGGATTCTCTCAGTCAAGAATTAGTGATCGATTTTGTAATCGTTTCATCTGATCTGTGACGTTATGTTCTTGACACTAGTGTAAAGAGAGGGGCTGAGCTGTAAACCGATCACTACCTTGTAGTTAGTAAGCTTCGATCACAGGATTGGATGCTAGACAAACTTGGTAAATATAACGTTGTGTGCAGGCGTGACGGGAGCGTCTAGCAGATGTTTCTGTCAAAGAACGTTTTTCTGGCTACATCTGGCAGGACTTCTTTCGGTTGCCAGAAGAGGTTAAGAACATTGATCAGGAATGGGAGATGCTCAGATCCTCGCTTATCAAAGCAACTGTGAAAAGTTATGGTTCGAAGACCTTAGGTGCTTGTTGCGGAGGTAATCCTCGAACTGCATGGTGGATACCAGCAGTTAAATATATCGCTTATTAGAAAAAGCTGGTTTATAAGGCCACTTTGTCAGATAAATCAGTGGAAGTTGTAGACAAGTACCGAAAAGCAAAGAGAGCTTCAGCTCGAGCAGTTACCGAGGCGAAGAAGTCGGCTTGGGGGAAGTTTGGAGATCACTTAGAACTCGATTACAGGTCAGCTTCGAATCTGTTCTGGAGGACGATCAAGAACCTTCGTGCTGGAAAGCAGGAAACTCCTCAAACTGTATATGACAAGAAAGGATCTATGCTTACTGAGTTGAAGAAATTCTATTAAAAAGAGTATTTTAGGAGTCCTAAATCCGGTGGATGTGTCTTCTCTTATATAAGTAGAGCCTTTAGAACCAACGAAAGAGCTTATCTCTTTGGAAGGGGTCATTTCTGTTATTAAAAACTTCGTAATGGCAAGTTTCCTTGAGTAGATGAAAATTAAAGGTTCTGTACGTTATGGGCATGAAGTGGCTAGCACGAATCCTTAACGTTACATTGAAGTCAGGGTTGTCCTTTGTCACCACTTTTTTTCCTTGTTTACATGGAAAAAATTTCGAGACGGGCTGCTTTAACGGATGCCGGTTTTCAGTTCGATTCTATCAGGATACAATCTCTGCTTTTTGCAGATGATGTCGTCATGTTATCTTCTTGTCCTAAAGACTTACAATGCCTAATAGATCGATTTACGATGGAATGCCAAGCGGCAGGGATGCTGGTTAGCACCTCCAAGATTGTCTCTATATGTTCGTCTTGGATACATGTGTCAATGTCAACCTGGATGGGGGAAAGGTTCTTTCTGATGTAGAGGACTTTAAGTGTCTTGAGGGTATTGTTCTCGAGAAACGGCAGGAACATCAAGGAGATTGAGAAGCGGATCTGTTCAGCTAAGGCAGCAGTGTGTTCTTTGTACTGGTCTGTTTTAGTGAAACGTGAGTTGAGTCTTTCATCAAAGCTTGGAGAGTTTTCGGTTTACCTCGGAGAATTTTCGGTTTGCCTCGCAATTTTCGTTCCTATATTAACATATGGTCGTGAGCTATGGGTCATGACCGAAATGATAAGATTACAGGTATGTCGTGGTGAAGCGGGAGTTGAGTCTTCTGGCGAAATTTTCGGATTTACCGCGCAATCTTCGTGTATATCTAAACCTATGGGTTATGACCGAAAGGGTAATATTTCGAATACAGGCGACTGAAACGAGGTTCCTTCTCGGTGTGGCCGGTCTTAGCCTTAGAGATAAGGTTAGTAAATCGATCATGTGGGATGGACTCGGAGTAAAGTCGCTGCTTCTCCACTTCTCCACTAGGAATCGCCTTCCTCGGAGAGTTTTCCAGGCTACACTCTCTGAAAAGAGAACTCGAGGTAGACCTCGATACCGGTGAAGAGATCAAATCTCGAAACTGGCTGAAGACCGCCTTGGGCTATCTGAAATATAACTCTGGTCTGTCTCCCAGGATCGCGATATCTGGAGTAGTTTGGTTCGTACACTGCATCCACGACCCGACACCCAGACAAGATGTTGAAAGAAAAATCTTGTGTTACTTTTATTATTATTTCTTGTCACGAAATTGTTGTTATTATTTATTCAATGCCTTCTCAAAACTTAAATAATTTTTTGATTTACTAAAACCAATGCGATCTTAAACAAAACGATGCACCTCAATTTCGCACGATCATTTTGATACAAAATTACATTAAGCAAAATGCTGCTTCAATAAAGACAAAAAATCAAGTATTAAAGAAGATATTCATTGCCATTTAGTAATTACAAAAGATAATCACTTTGCAGTAAAATAAAATTGTCTCGCGAAAATAAAACTATTTTAAGCTCTGATACACTGGAGTTATAATTACACCAATTTTATGTGCAGATAATATATGACTTAAACGGATATTTTCAGGAATAATTGCCGCCGTCATAAGAATTTCCAAGCCATGCAACATATGGATTTTGAAGTAACTTCCTTTATAATGTCGTGAGTGTCGGAGTTGATATTAACGTCTTTGTATATTTTACAACCATAACCAATGCTACATATAATGTTTACGTCACCTTAAAACATAAATCCTTCAGAATTATTGCAAAATAAAAGAATTCAAAAATATTTGATAGATAATATATTAATTATTATTTAGCAATTAATAATATTAAATTATCAATATTAAATTATTATATTATTAATATTAAATTAAAGTTTATTTAAATTATTTAACTAGTAATTTAATTTCGATCACGGGCAATAAATGATCTACATTCTGATTAATTACTTCAAAATCATTGCCAAATGTAAATGCGATAAAAATTCATCATAAATCAATGATTAATTAACGTATTATTATTACATAAATACATATTCGGAACGAGTCGGCAATTGTCGACTCGTTCCGAATGTGTGTATTAGTGGTTTGTCATCACTCCAAAGCACAAACCATCTGCCTGCCAGGCATTGGTGGTATCTCGTTACTCCAAAGAGTAGAGCTAACTATTCTTTCTCAATATGAGAATAGTTCTCGCTTGTCTTTAAGGTTCGAGATGCGTAAGCTATGGGTGCGTACTGGATGTTCTTTTGTTTAAAAATTGAATGATTGTATGGCTACAGTGAATCATAGATTTTGTAAAATTGCGAACACGGGCAGTAGAGAATGTACATTAGGAACATAGCCAGAATATGAGCAATGAAAATCATAACTTGACTATACTGTTAGTAGACCGGGTTGGACAAGGACGTAGAAATATATGTCGGAAAATGCCAATTGTGCAAGAAGCATTAACTAGCGGTGCAACCACAACCGTTTTACCAACGGACATTCCTCGAGCACCATGGCAACATATCCACGTAGATTTCGCTGATCCGATACTGATACAGATGTAGGTGGTGATCAGTGATGCCTTCAGTCAGTGACCAAAAGCTCCTGTTTCGGCTATGGAAACAATTGGAGTGCTGCGAGAACACTTCACACAATGAGGAGTACCAGAATAAATCATTACTTGTCATGACAAAGCAAAGGAATGTTAGCTTCTTTTGTATAACGAAAACAGCATGCACAAAATCAAATTGTTGAACGGTTCACAGGCTTTTTATAGATGGTTACGTATAATGAGCTAACCGTGTTGGTTTATTCAGCGAGCGCTGTTTTCGATCGTGACATGGACGTAGGTTTAGAACAGTTTGGGTGATAAATATATCACAATATACAAATAGTTTGCATATTAATTAATTGTGAAATTATCAAAGAGTGTATGCACATAGCCTCACAATATCATCTAGAGCCAAGAAATATAGTTGGATTAGAAATTTCTGTTTCCGCCGGCATTTACGATAACGTGGTACTGACGTATTTCACTCTTGACGTATGAATCAGTTCTATTGTAATTATGATTGATATAAGAATGTAAATTTGTTCAAAAAGATAGCAAAGAATTATATCCGTTCGTCATCTAAATGGTGCTGATAATTTCCGCATAAGATGATGTCAGTTTGGCCAAAAATGTGATATTATTTGCTGTATATAATAATTACGACATAATCAATATTAGGTCATTGGTAATTACTGATAAATCAGTCAGATACAGCGAGATATAAGCAAAGATGAGCACCGAAACGGCGAAAAATTCAGTCCCATTACATAGAGCATTCAGCAATGTAATATCATAGTTTTATCTAAAAAGTTTTACATTAAAGAGATCACAAGATATCAACTCACCGATAATTTGCATATTAATTAAATTGTGGTTTGTAAATCCCAACAGCGATTTTTTGATTCATAAAAAGAAACACTTTTTTGAGCAATAAATGTTTAAGTATTAAAAATGTGGCGATTTTGTAGTGATTGCATGCATTTTTAATAAATTGTCTACTAGTCTCTAGAGAAAGAAGAATTGAGCGTGAAACGCACAAATGTTTCCGCACATTAAGTAATCGAATATTATACATCACTTGTATATCTAAGAGTATAGCTGACAAAATAATTTAAAAATACGAATAGTTCTGAAATAATGTTTTATTAAAATATGCTATAAATGACATTGATACCCAGATATACGAAGGACAACCTACTCAAATAGTAAAAATCTAAAAGAGATACATTATCAGGGTGCGAGATCACGAAACTTTGAGAAAGGGTAAAAGGTATGGTGGCTTGATTAACAAAATCGATGTTGGAATACATGTAACATTGCGAACAAACCGGATGGGGATTGTAACATTGAAGAAATCACAGATTTCTTCAATGATTCGACAATCACTAATGTTCATCGGACGGTTGAAATGAGGCAAGCGGAATCATTGGACAAGTGTTGAAACAATCCCGAACTTGACTATGGCGGATATCATCTGAAAACGGTATAGAACAAGTGGTTATGTAGAACTTGAAGGTTCATAAAAGATCAGGAGTTGAGATAACAATGCGAAATTAGAGCATTCTACGAGACGATCAAGCAAATTAAAATATACAAGAATATTTGATAAATAAGATGGTTATTTTATTATTTTATGAATAATAAATCAAAATTATTAATAATAAATCAAAATTATAAATAATAAATCAAAATTATCAAAATTATTGTTAGCTATTTCTTAGTTATTAAATATTAATTATTCCTACATATTCGATAAAAGGCAAGAAGTAATCTTCGATCTTTGTAATAACTCTCTGAATTCTATTAACTTCGTTAAATCTCAAGGCAATAAACTGAACACAGACTCAACCAAACGCGTGATTTTAGATTAGCTGTTTTTTTTCTATTTTGTAATCTTTTATAAAAATGCGTTATAACGAAAACATCTTAAATGTATCAAGACGCAATGGCAAATTCAGTTTGTCATTGCATGAATATTTAAGCATTTACTTTATAATTCGTTCAACGTGAATTACAAAGTGAAACATTGACTTTAATCACATTGAAGAGACTAAATGTAACTTTAGTTACGTAGTTTATTTATCTGTGAATTTTAAGAAACAATCTAATCACTAAAAATATCTAAATATCTTAATTTTTATTTGTAATTCAAAAATAACTGTCATAATTTCAAAAATGTTACAATGGAGAATCTTAATTCGCTATAAATCTCGTATTTTTAAAAAAGTGCATGGTTCTAATTATTAGTTTTTGGTTCTAATTAACTTTTTAATCGAAATTTTATTAGACTTTATTGTCCAATGAATTTTTGATACTCTTAAAAGTTAAATCTTCAATTAAATCCTTAAATGAGAACGATCAATACTTTCTGATTTCAAGACTTACCTGACTACAATACACCACAGATGATTAATTAAGCAGTTGTAATGAAATTGTTCAATCTAATTAAAATTTAATTAGCGTACCTTGTTGAAGAGAACATAGGCACTGTACGTCCTTTCTGTGGCCACGCATTGAAACAATTGCAGAACGGTCCATAAAATAGCCACAGCTATAGTTGATTGTATCCGTGTATTTATATCCTACAGAAAAAATAATACAAATTATAATTGAAAATCGCATTCTATAGTTTAACAATTTTGGTCACTGGGTGTATAGACACAAGAAAAATGTTTTTCTTGAAAAGTTGCTAAATGCACGTGTCTATATCTTTCCGGCACCGGTCTATCTCAAGATGTCATACCGAATTATTGGAAAATTTGGAATTATTGGAAGGATTTAAACTTTAAAGGATATTTTAATTTGCATTTTATACGGTTTCCCATATCTGAAGCTAGATACATGATTACGAAACTGTTGAAAGATTCGGTACCGAATTAGTTTTTATTTTGTTGACTTTAAGGACGTGTTATTGATTCAAGATTACGCGAATGAATGAACACCTATGCACATTGCCGCCATCTGCAAACTTGCTGTCACATCATATGAAGAGTTTGCAATGAAAAATTCAATATTGTTAAACATAACTTGGCTAGAACACTGAGATAATATGAAAAATAACGCTGACTTAGTAATTTGCAGAGCTGACAAAAGTCGTGTTCTTGTAGCGATGGATAAAATAATATACGTAAAGCGGAATGAAGATTTCGTTTCCTACGAAAACTGCTGCGGTCGAAACATATATCTTAGCAGTGGTGCAATAATGTACGATTAACAAGAATTAACTGTAGCGCTAAGATCCACAAACCTATTTTACAAATAAAGCCTATGATTTCAAAGTATGCATATTTCGGCCACAATAAAATTATCAATAATTTTAATATACGGTATCTTGCATACGTGAAATATGGTCCTGACATGGTGAGTAAAGCACGCATAGACAATTCTACCATAGGATGATGTTAAGTCGTTATTTATTAATGTCCAATTGAAGATAGCAGTAAGCTTGGTCTTTAACATTTTTTATCGGAAAACGCATTTCCCCATCTCTTTCCAGTGAACTGATTTGCTATTGAAGATCAAATGTTTGACTCGATTAACAGAGTTACTATGGTTTCTTGCGATTGTCTAGCTGGGAAGAAATGCTTTATACACGTATCCCAAACCTTGAAATGATTGAGATATCGGTGACGTATTATTTACCATAAATGTTGCTAATCGTTCAACATTTGACATTTTGGCTGTATTAAATTTGCATGACACCTTTATTCAATGGCGTCTTACCTGATCGTATTACCATATCATTTCTAGACGTAAAAGTTGCTATACATGATAGAAAAATATAAACCCATTTATACCGCAAATTGTGAATTCCGTGATATCTAACATGCTAGAACTTACACAGCTAAGCCATAAGTGTCGAGACGACATATTCCTTTGCAATTCAAGTATGGCAAAATATATTGAAGGTATTAAACAGACGTTATCTTTACTGGGCTACTAAGAAAGCTATGCGTCATTGACAAAACTGGAAGATCAGATAAGTTAGTATCGCAATTTACACAATACATGGTGTATCAACATCTTAAACGATATGGTCTCCGATACGTCATATATATAACAAAACCCAGCTACTATATATGGGTTATTTAAAAGGAAAACAAGTTATCCTCGATGGATACTACTATCGGATTTGTTGTCAAGATTGTAAATGCTTTTTGTTAGGATTCTTCCGCACTATTATTCTAAATAGAACCGCTGTTGTAGTTGTTGCAGTAATTATATTTTACTTAAAAAGGCTTTTGAATAGTTGAAATATACAATATCAAATATACATTTTTCTATTGTATATAATATACTCTTAATGATCAATTGTTTTGCAATCATATTTTGTAGCGATAATCGAAAATAAAATTTAATGTAAATGAACTTAAATCATAATAATATTTTACATTCCATGTTGCTAAACGTATTTCTCGTTATTTTAGAACTTCTACTTTAAAAAATTACTATTTACTGCTTAAAGCATTCGCAGAAGGTTTCAGTATCAAAACGGAAACAAAAATTACAAAAATTTGTTTTGTTTTGATTGTATTAATTTTTAAACTGTTATTTAATTTTATAAATTTTATGAATTTAAAGAAACATAATAAAAGGACAAAAGATAAAAGATTTATAATGTGCTGAACTCTCTCAGCGTTGTAGGATTAAATAATTTAGTTGAATAATTCGATTGTTCACTCATGTTTATTGTTGAACAAGAAAGAATTGTCATAATTTTGTTTATTAAAAATTCGACTAATTGTTTTATAGATAAAATTATTTCACTCTCTTTTGTTGAATAAATAATGAAATTGTAAAACTAAAAAACTTTCTGAGCACTCCTCAAACCAACAGTGAATCAACAACCTTCGATTGGTTGGTTCGATTCATGAATAATTTCGTTGTATTTTTTATCATTCATTATAAAGTTATCGCTTGAATATTATATTATTATTTTGATCGATATTGATTCATTGTATAGTAATCCACTATAACTATTAATCATCTATATTGTTCATCGATTATCCCAAATCGTTCTTGACCGATTTCTTCAACCTATCGATTAGAAAATAAAATACAAGTATTTATATTAATCAGATAAATATATTTGATTAAGCATTCTTGAGTGTGATAAATCATTGTTACCATAAACTTAGATGGTTTACTCTAATTCGTTAATTGTCATCTACTTACTTGCTATTCAACAAGCAGATACTTATAAGCAAAAGCTAATCACTATTTAATTCACGCACGTAATGCGTGAATTAAAGTAATTCAATCTTCAGGTTATTTACCTTTTAAACGGTTATCCAACGGGATGAATATAATGCTTCCATTACTAGTGCCAACGTATAAATGATTACGAGGACCGATCATCATTGAAGTAACCCTCACCATTGAGAGACCACTCTTTCCACCGGTAACACCTAAATTATTAAAAATATTTCATATTGTTTAATTGTAATTTATATAAATTATACTAAATTTAAAATGTTATTAATTTTAAATTAGTGAAATATCTATAAGATTTCAATTATGAAAATATCTAAGTAAAATTTAAATCTTGGTTTCAAGGTTCATCAAAACTATCATAAAGAACATGAATAATTATTATTGATTTAGTTTTACTTGATAAATATTTTAACAATATTGAAACAAATTTTAATTGCAAGATCTTTAATTTAAACAATTAAGTGACAACATTTCTTTCGTATTGTCATGCATTAAGAATGACATAAATGCCTTATCGTTTGTATTTTAACAAATAATAATTTGTATAATTATTTATTTTATAATAATTACACCGTGATGGTTACACGGAAATGGGCCCAAGAAAAAATACAAAAAAGGTTTTCACCTTAATGGAATTATTATGAATTATTATTTTTTATCTCACTCTCTCAACAATTAAGTTGATATCCGAGCAGTAGGTCTTGCAAGACTCACCAGAAAAATTGTCTCCTGTGTGAAATGTCAATGGGCAATTTCGTGTGGATAGAGGAGCTCGTAGGCATGTAGACGAAGAAAGGGCGATAGCGTGTATCGAGGAGCTCGTAGGCATGTAGACGAAGAAAGGGCGATAGCGTGTATCGAGGAGCTCGTAGGCATGTAGACGAAAAAAGGGCGATAGCGTGTATCGAGGAGCTCGTAGGCATGTAGACGAGGAAAGGGCGATAGCGTGTATCGAGGAGCTCGTAGGCATGTAGACGAAGAAAGGGCGATAGCGTGTATCGAGGAGCTCGTAGGCATGTAGACGAAAAAAGGGCGATAGCGTGTATCGAGGAGCTCGTAGGCATGTAGACGAAGAAAGGGCGATAGCGTGTATCGAGGAGCTCGTAGGCATGTAGACGAAAAAAGGGCGATAGCGTGTATCGAGGAGCTCGTAGGCATGTAGACGAGGAAAGGGCGATAGCGTGTATCGAGGAGCTCGTAGGCATGTAGACGAAAAAAGGGCGATAGCGTGTATCGAGGAGCT
The DNA here is from genome assembly GCA_012934845.2 of Pomphorhynchus laevis. NCBI lineage: Eukaryota > Metazoa > Acanthocephala > Palaeacanthocephala > Echinorhynchida > Pomphorhynchidae > Pomphorhynchus > Pomphorhynchus laevis. The sequence goes on along the minus strand of WNNJ02000008.1, from coordinate 4,025 downwards.
CGTAGGCATGTAGACGAAGAAAGGGCGATAGCGTGTATCGAGGAGCTCGTAGGCATGTAGACGAAAAAAGGGCGATAGCGTGTATCGAGGAGCTCGTAGGCATGTAGACGAAAAAAGGGCGATTCCAATGCGATTATTAATAATATTTTTTTATTATTAAAATTTGTTATATTGTTTAGATTTACAATTCGAGGTTACCCGCAAATAAGTCTCGATACTATTACTTGTTAAAACAACGATGTCAGTATTTTCGACAATAAATGCCGTTTTGAACAGGACTTCGACGCGTAGATCTAGGGGCTCGTAAACAGGCAGAGGTGGCCCGATTAATAATTATTAATAATTAATAATAAAGAGATTCCAATGCGATTATTAATAATTTTTTAAAGAAATAAATTTACAAAAAAGAAATAAATTAGTGTCAAATTGTAAAAGAGTTCTAGAATTGATAGTTAATTTGGTGTAAATAAATAATAAATAAATTTATTTATTTATTAATAAACATATGAAGCATCAGAAGCGTATAAAATAATAGCAATAGTACTTTCAGTCTTTCATTAACAAATTATATACTCTAATTAAATAAGCAAAAACAAAACATTACAACTTACTAATAATTTTTCGCTCTAGTGGATCAAGATCGATGTCCTGAACATGCTGCTGACTGTTAGCGTCAAATACCCTTAATGTGCTATCCAGACGCATTGCAATTACGACTAAATCTTTTACGCATATCATATGACGTATTTGGCTATTTCGTCTTGGATGCACGTTGAATATTTTCTAGCAAATTAAAATATACAAGAATATTTGATAAATAAGATGGTTATTTTATTATTTTATGAATAATAAATCAAAATTATTAATAATAAATCAAAATTATAAATAATAAATCAAAACAATCCCGAACTTGACTATGGCGGATATCATCTGAAAACGGTATAGAACAAGTGGTTATGTAGAACTTGGAGGTTCATAAAAGATCAGGAGTTGAGATAACAATGCGAAATTAGAGCATTCTACGAGACGATCAAGCAAATTAAAGTATACAAGAATATTTGAAAGATAGTTATTTTATAAAAAAATATCAAAATTATTGTTAGCTATTTCTTAGTTATTAAATATTAATTATTCCTACATATTCGATAAAAGGCAAGAAGTAATCTTCGATATTTGTAATAACTCTCTGAATTCTATTAACTTCGTTAAATCTCAAGGCAATAAACTGAACACAGACTCAACCAAACGCGTGATTTTAGATTAGCTGTTTTTTTTCTATTTTGTAATCTTTTATAAAAATGCGTTATAACGAAAACATCTTAAATGTATCAAGACGCAATGGCAAATTCAGTTTGTCATTGCATGAATATTTAAGCATTTACTTTATAATTCGTTCAACGTGAATTACAAAGTGAAACATTGACTTTAATCACATTGAAGAGACTAAATGTAACTTTAGTTACGTAGTTTATTTATCTGTGAATTTTAAGAAACAATCTAATCACTAAAAATATCTAAATATCTTAATTTTTATTTGTAATTCAAAAATAACTGTCATAATTTCAAAAATGTTACAATGGAGAATCTTAATTCGCTATAAATCTCGTATTTTTAAAAAAGTGCATGGTTCTAATTATTATTTTCTATTTTGTAATCTTTAAAAACGGCTATAAAAATGCGTTATAACGAAAACATCTAATGGGTGAGAATTAATTAAATTTGAAGTAATTACTCTCAAGTATTCAATAGGAAATTAGAGGTAGTCGAAACAATACAGTTGAATACTGTATACAAAAACAATGAAAACGCGATGTCACTTATTAAACATACCAAATGTATCTTTAAAATAATGCAGCAAGCAATTTCAATTCCGTCGTAATAACAAAATAATTTTCGAGGTTAAATTCTAACTAAATTTAAATAATTTAAGCTACAACTCTTATAATTTTGAAGAAATGCATTTTGTACTGATACAACGTCTGTTATTTATTAGTCAATTCATAAAAATGACGTTTATTTTAAATTTTATTTTTTATTTTTTATTTTTATTTTAACTTGATTTAAATTATAGAAAATCTAAAAACAATTATTAATTTTATTATTTAATTATTAAATTTTGATTTAGCATTATTATGTTTTGTTTATTTTATAATTATATAACAATACGTAGACTCAGTTAGCTGATTTAATTTTAAATAAATATTTTAAAATCAATTAAATCCATTTAAAAACTAACATTTTTAAATTAACGTTTCTTATTAAATTACACCTTTCATATCATATATAAAATGTTATCATTAGGTAACCGTACATTTTTAAAATATACATATGCTATGCATATAAAAATATGCATTTTTAGTAAATTTAAGTATCTTCTATAACTAGACATTTTTAAATGAATGTTCTTCCATATGAAATTTAAGCGTTTGCATCAGATATAACATGCAATCGTTAAGTAAACCGTACATTTTTAAAATTTGAATAACAAACTATGATTTTTTTAAATTATGTATTTTAATAATAAAAAATGTATTTCAAGCGAACATTTTAAAATGAATGTTCCTCATTAAATCCAAACGTTCGCATCATATATATCATGTAATCACTAAGTTTAAATAATTAAATATCAAAAACTTGTTATATCTGTTATACAAATATAGTGTTATGGTATATCTGTACAGTGATATAGTGTTATGGTATATATCTGTTATAGTATAGTGTTATGAATATAACACTTCATATCAATAAAGTGTTATAAAAATATAAATTAATATAATTTTGGAATAACACGAGGAAAATGAATATTATTTAGTAATTATCGATAAATGTCGAAATCATAACTTTTATAAACAAAGCTAATTAATTTAAATAAATTAGCTAAATTCAAAATAACATTTAATATTTAATATTTAATATTTTAATCGTTATTTTTACGACAATGTAATTTAAATAAAACTATAATCTCTGATGGTAAATTGCATACTTCTACTGTAAGTGATTGATCTATGCTGGCGATTAGATTTCTCATTCCGGCCCATAATTTCCCATCGGGCAAAAAACACAGCGATCGTATAGCTTCATCATAAGGACATAAAGATATTGTATGTTGACAACTAAACCACATTTCATCTAACTCGAATCACAGCAAACTTAAAAAATCGAAAATAAAATATTTCATGTTTTACTTTCATCCGAATGAAGAACAAGAACAGATCCGTTTGATAGGCCACAAGCAACTTTTCCATTGTCGTATCTAAATTCAATTTGAATGAAAATATTTAATATTTAAAAATATTAAAATATTTGTTATTTAAAATTGATTCCAAAAATATTTTTTAAAAATTATATTTTTTAAAAAATCATTTTTAAAATTTTTAAAAACATATTATAATTAAATTTATATTTTTTTGCCCATTCTGTAAATTTTTCAAAAACAAACAAAAATTACAAATAATAAATTGTGTCTAAGTCTTGTCTATGGATCGTCCTCTCAACCGTGCCCAGAACGCAACTAGCATTACCGCGTTGGATGGCAACGCTTGGCATCTGCGGAAGGAAATCCGTAGTCCGCCGCTCTCCGGTCACTGCTGCTATCCGCCGACCAATTTCGTGCATTAGGCCTTCCGCCTTTTGGCCCAACGCACCAAGCGTTTCCACAACGACCGGCACAAAATTGTAGATCGGTGTCACGCAGGCGTATTTGCTGCGTTTCTTGTTCAATGCTCCACTGGCTAACGCTACCAGTGCGGTCACAGATGTATTTAGATGGCTCGGTGCCAAGGTGTCTGGGTAGGTGAAGTCCCAAGCGAAACACCTGCCACTTGACCATGGAGTCAGTGACAAGTCAGTTTTAAAAATATTTTTTTAAAATTATATTTTTTAAAAATAAAAAAATAAAAGTGAAAGATAAATTTTAATTTTATCGAAATTTTCATATTTTAATTTTATTTTGAAATAAATTATTAGAAAACAATAAAAACTAATAACATATTAGAAATAATATAAAATAGTATAAAAGTATATAT
>WNNJ02000672.1:0-69532 GCA_012934845.2 Pomphorhynchus laevis | reverse complement strand
TATATATTTATTATAATATATTATATATTTATTATAATATATAATCTTTATAATTATTAAAATAAAATTATAATTGCAATTCGATCAAATTTTTAATTTTATCATTAGGAAACAAAAACTAGTCTTTGATTTTTTATTTAAGTTGCGATTTTATGGAAAAGGTCGCAATAGCGTCAAGAATTAGAGATTTAATAAATAAACGTTTCCTTCGCTATGTACTATTTCGTAAGGATTGGCGGTAGCTCTGACTTTGATCGCAAGTAGCTACAGCGTTTAAACTCCAAGCAAGAAAAATATGGATAAAAACGAATTTTGTAAAAAAAACATTGTAAAAAATCTACGAATTAGGCAACACATTTTTAAGGAAAGATTCAAACAAGCACTCGGCGATAAGCTGAGATTAGAACTGATTATATCAATCATCGCACAGAGCAGCTATAAGGTCTTCGTGTGTATAATTATTAATTTATATAATTGATTCAAATAATTTATACATTAACATAATTAGGAATAAAATAATTTTTATGTATTTATTTATTATGTAACAATTTCCATTATATAATATTACCTCCCATAAAAACTCGAAATGAAAATTACAATTTTTATGCCACAAACTTAATATGAAATTGTTCCTAATTGGGAGGGATCAACTAGAAATTGCTGCTAATTCCTTATTAAATGAATTTGGATCAATACTTCATTATCGTACCTGGTAATTAGTTTGGTTGCAGTTGTAGCATGGATTTTTGAAAGATATATTTCCGAGTATAAATGACCAGATTGACTGTCGTCGTTCCGCAAACCGTAGTTCAACTAGGTCACTGGAAACACTACAACATATATCTTCGTTGTTAAGAAGTAAATCCGATAACTGGCTAGGACTGTTAGAAAAGTTTTCAAAAAAGTTGAGATAGCAATGTAATCCGATCTTGCACAGCAAATTTTGATTGAATTCGAAAAAGGTCGGATATAGCTGTAATAGTTGATATACACAGTCCAAAAATTGCAGAAATACAGGACTACGCTCTTTACAATCCTTTTCAGAATTACACCTGAGCGAAAACTGATGTCCAAAAGCAATCCATTCAGTTTCAACAAGAACGCAGAATCCCTGAAAACATTAAATAACGTATTCAAAAAACGCGTCGTAAAATATGTAAGCAAAATTGTTAAAAATTAATAAAAAAAATATTGTTTTAAAGTTACTGTGTTCTATTGCATTTGATTTTATTGCAATCAATTTTTATTGCATTTCAATTATGCATTTAAAAATATATATAAAAGCAATTATTTATTCAAATACATGCCAAAGCCATAAGGCTATTATGGCAGAGTCCAACAAAAAAAACAGCAAAAAGTCAATAAACGGAGCGGTGAATATAGTAGCTAAATAGGATAGTTGAAAAGAGGTGCTGAATGGCGACATTGTTCAGTATCCATTTGCAGCATCGTGATTTAAACGTGATCAAGCTTGGAGCAGCAACGATTTATTCGTAGTATCCAGCGTAAAATATTTGCATATGAATTCACTTTTGAATGTAAGATTAATGTGAGCACACTATGATCTATACGAACTCCTTTGCATATAGATAAATGCGGAGTTTTTCACAGACCCATACTATGGCCGAAGCCTTTTTTAAATTGGCAGTATCAAAGTTCGAGGTTTGTGAGATTTCTTGATTCGTAACTTACTGGCTTTAAGGCATCGGAATTTTTAGCTCAGAATTGATCTCAGACCTAGTAAGTGCATCCGTATTCAATACTGTATTCCTTTCTGGATCAAAGTGCGTCAATAAGTCGTTATGTGTGACTATGCGTTTAATTTAATTAAAACACGTTTGTATACATTTCCATTGCACATTCACTTTCGTTATATGTCGCATAGACTCACTAATAGTTGCGAGATGTATAATAAAACGTGTCAAGTAGTTCACCAGTCCCAAAAACTACGTACATATTGTACCTTAACGGATCTCGCAAAACTTTCCATAGCATCGATCTTGGAATCAATTGGTTTGATTCCGTCGTTAATTACTGTAAACCGTGAAATTCAAACTTTTTTACGTTAAATTTGCAATTTCCTCGTCCTGTTAGATTGTGCTTTCTAAGAGTTTTCACTAGTTCCTCCAAGGCTCTGTCGTGTTCTCTCGTATCGCGTCCCCATACAATACAATCGCCATCACCATTCTTACAATTATTACATTTTTGCAAATGCTATTGTAGGATTCCTTGTCCATCTTTTGCTGCTGAAGTAATTCCTACAACTAGCACTTTATATTGATAAATTCCCAAATCGCACGCAAAGTAATTTCATCTGGCATTCAAATCCAAATCCTCTCAAAATTCGCTGTAATTCCTGCATATTTTAATGGCGTATCGAAACATGCCACAAACATATACTGCTAGAGCGCCATCGGAGCTATAGTGCCGATATAGGATTAATACGGTTTAGGATATGATCGGACCAAATATGCGTAGAACAACATCAAAAAAGACGGGAAGAAAAGCAGACTACGAGGAACTCGATTGGGCTTACGATAATGATCATTTTTGGCCCGCTATTGTTCAACCCATGAATCTACGACCTTCCAACAACTTCCTCAATCAAATACTGCTACGTATATGACATTGAGATAGAAAATCACCATCACGAATGAAATATAGTCGAGCAAGGACTGTCGAATGACGCACAACTACTGATCACTTACTTTACTGACTTGAGACTCAAAATGAACATAGTCAAAACTGTTGTCTGCGCCTTTCGCTTAAACAACCGAGATGCAAACCGTCAACTTAACGTTATTATAAATTGATAAACTATTCGATCTCAAAATAACGCTATCTACCTCGGAGTGAAAATTACCAGTGCATTGGCATTAAGAGCTCACATGTAGTACTTGAAGGTCAAGGTCATTGCCCGTAACGCGTTATTAAGTCGACTCGCTTGCACTAAATTGCGATTCTGGTCAAATCATTTGAACAACTGCCCTGGCACTGCCTTTTAGTGCAACAGAGTACGCCTGCCAATCTGGAATATGAGCACACATGTCTTCCGAATTGATGCGCCCGACATGCAACGATGATAATAGCCGGATGCTTACAAGCGACGCGTACTCACATTCTTCCCATGCTTTGTGGTATTGCTCCGCCCCCGCTCAGGAGACTCACACAAGTACATAAATCGACAAGGCATATCGTAAGTGATTCTTCAATACGATGCAACAGGCAATTCTGGGTCTGCATTTTAATCTATATCAGCGATTTCGATCCTGTCGACCATTCCACATGGAAGCAACTACTGGAGTTTATATTCCACACGCAGAGCTTTAGTAAACCATCAAGTTATCATCCTTTAAGTAAGCTCGTCTTATTTTATTTAAAGTACACTTTATCGTAAACTGATCCATTATTTTTTGTTCCCAAGCAATTCCAATTATTAAATTATTTCGTGGCGATTTATTCCGTAAAGTTTTTTCCTAAACTAGAAAGTAAACATATTCTCAAAATAAAAACAAATTATAGCATCTAGCAAAACATATTTGAAAGCAAAATATACGCATCGAATCTAATTTTAATAAAGACGAAACAAGCAATCAAAAGTAATTTGATTGTGATTATGCAATCACTTACGTGTGAAGGGCATAAGGATATGAGCTCTTAACACCAATTGACCTTTATATTTATATACGAATTACAAATATGAATGACAAGCCAATATGAATCACGAATATAAATTATCATATCAATAATAAAAATTTAAAAAATAGTTGCTGTTAATATTAAATTTAAAAAATAATCAAATTTTATAAAATCCTTGGATTTCTGTGAGTTTTGTGCTTACGGTTTATGCTTTGATTTAAATTAAAAATATTTAAAGGAAATAATGACTTCTAATCTTTATTTAGATTTTTAAATCTAAATTACAGATTAACGAAATTAGAAGTAAACAGAATTCTGCTGCTCTCCAAAATTAATTTATACATTCAACGAAATTTGTAATTAATTAAGCTTGTTTTTAATTGTCGTTTTAACAAACCTTTATCGTCCGATAGTACGGATCTAAACAGAGTTTAGACAGCGATACAATCTGTGGAGTTCTATCCCATCCATCAGAACAGTGTACAAGCACTGGAATTCCTTGATTATGAATTGAATCGATAACGAAACCAACTGACATTATAATTATTGAAATGTATTTTGACCAATCCAGTGAGTGAAACTTTTCTTTAACGCTATTAGCAAATGTAACTGATAATTAAGCGTAACGTAATTATATTAAATCATAAAAATATTAACTGACGTGTTATCACGACAGGCAATTTTCCGTAACATTAAATGTTTATTTTTTATTTATAAAAATATTAATTAAATACTTTTAATATTTTTTATTTTTAAAAAATATTAAAAGTATTAAAAATATTAAAAATATTAAAAATATTAAAAATATTAAAATATTTTTTATTTTTTTAACTGACGTGTTATCACGACAGGCAATTTTCCGTAACATTAAATGTTTATTTTTTATTTATAAAAATATTAATTAAATACTTTTAATATTTTTACTACAATGACGTGTTATCACGACAGGCAATTTTCCATATTTCTTAATATTTTACAGTCACCGTTATCACGACAGGCAATTTTCCGTAACATTAAATGTTTATTTTTTATTTATAAAAATATTAATTAAATACTTTTAATATTTTTACTACAATGACGTGTTATCACGACAGGCAATTTTCCATATTTCTTAATATTTTACAGTCACCATTATCACGACAGGCAATTTTCCGTAACATTAAATGTTTATTTTTTATTTATAAAAATATTAATTAAATACTTTTAATATTTTTACTACAATGACGTGTTATCACGACAGGCAATTTATCTGCTGTACTTTACGTCATGCTGAATATATCGAGATTTGGAAATCGTTTTTTTCTTACGCCGGAAATCTGTCGCAAAATCATGATATCTAATTTTTGGTAACATCATTGACTTTAATATGTTCTTAAGAACGTTATTAATGGTTAAAAACGGGTACATCACTAGGGTTTAGAGTAGCGCATTGGATAGATCGCACTGGTTCAAGGACAATGTAGCTTTGAATAATGTAATCAGAATGAAAATTCTGATTCAATGTATCAGAATTTATAATTTAAATCAAGTTAAAATAAAAAATTGAAATTTAAAATAAAAGTCATTTTTATGAATTGACTAATAAATAACAAACGATGTATCAGAATAAGGAATAGAAATTATTGGGAGGATAGGTATGTTATCAGGTTTCGACCCCTATTCCTCGACCCAACATAGCAGCGGGGGCAATGACTTCTGATTAAGTAAGTAATTAATATAATCGAGGCTTGTATAATATACAATATTTTTGTATAGACCTTTTGTACACGGTTCAATATAACTTTGTACTTCGAGGTTTGTTAAAGTATGTAATTGGGGATTTTCCTAAGTCTACAACACATTCCATAAGATCATTTACAATAATAAATCGAGTTATCATTTACAATAAGATAATGACAAATGATTATTGTTTTACCTGTAAATATGATCGCATGCATTATGGTATGATACATTATATTATATATAACCATATTTATAAATCCGGTGTTCTATATTACTACCTTCGAACATATCAACCATATTTTTAAGAAATTTACCGAAAATGGAACAAATATGTATCTTAGAACTACAAACATTTCCATAAAAGTTTGGATCCCATGATAGCTTTCAATTCACTTTGCTATTTACAACAAATCATCAAAATGAAGAACGGTTCACCAACTAAAAATCATGATTGTTTCAATGACTCACTAGCAGTGTTTAGTAAAATTCTTTTTTTACCCTTTCTAGTAAAACCCTCTTATAATCAGAAATCGTTCACATTTTGATTGTATTTGTATAATACGTATATAGCAATTAGAATACACATAACGTATTATGTGTATTACGTTATGGTATATTTGATTTCCATAAATACATTGATCTTCTAGGGATTTGAAAATCAATGAATTCGTTCGACTATGGATTTAATTTTACTTTAAAACTGGCAAAATTAGCGTTACCAAAACAAAATAACGAATTGAAATTTCTTATCCGAGTCCCAGAGCTCAGTGCTTTTAGTGCACTGGAAATTTTAGTTTCAAAATTTTTATTTACCTAATCAAAATACTTGCAAAGAACATTTATTCCATTTTAAACGCTATTACGTTCATTGTCAAACAAGTTCGCTAAGTGCAATTAAATAAAAATTTAATTGTCTTAATTGACAAAAATTGCGGGTATCTTAAAACCCGCAATTATGTCAATTATGACAACTTTTTGCAAAAAAAATATTTAATTTGGTTCTGTTAGTTTGGTTTGTTAGCATGCATTTTTATCAACTGTTTCTTTTTAAGTTGGTAATTTAAAAATTTATAAAAAGTGAACAAATATGGCAGTTTTTGGTACTGCCAAATGGTAGTACCAAATATGGCTGAATTGCTGGAACGATAACGTCAATAACGTAGGATGATGTATACATTAATGAGTCTTAGTTGACATAATTGCGGGTTTCTTAAAATAAAAAAATCATCACCCGCAACAAATAAGTCTATAAAAAATTATGGAAGTGTTCCTTCACCTTGATACAGATGGATTACTGTCTAGAATAACATCACGCATGGTATTTAAAGCCGAACGCACGTAATGAATGTTCGGAATATGCATAAAATGTATTTTTGATCCAACGTAATATTCTTCATACTCATAGCCTCCTCCCCTCGCACGATTCAAGTATGCCGAAGTGCTATCCCGAGCATCAACGATATAAAGGGGACAGCTACTTTGATTGCCGCTAAGCTGCTGATTTTTAGCTAAAACCAAAATATTAAACATTAAAATTAATTTATTATTGATCATTTGAATAATAAAGTATTCAAAAGTTTAAAATCTATGCTATTATTATAATTGATCTTACAATAAAATTGAGAAAATATATCAAAAGGTTCAGGTAATTAATTTAAAGTATTGGCTATAGTATTTCATATTCTATTAGGACTTTCTGTCGAAATATTAGAATATCCTGTATTATAATTCAGAAGTTGCTTAGATTATTAAATTACCAATAATAATTATAATTAATATTATAAAAATTTGACATTAAAAATATATGTAATATTAAATTTATCATAAAAATTTAATATTAAAAAATAAATTTCATGATAAAAATCAATGATTTTGATCATTTATAAAATATTAATCCGTCAAGTCTATGCTATTATTATAATTTACTTTACAATAAAATTGAGAGAATATATCAAAAGGCTCAATTAATTCGATATGCTAAGACATCGTTATACTCTCTCGTAATAGATAGAATACTTAATTGGCAATTGAATCTCTCTTTCATTATGACCATAATATTAAAACAATAGCCATTAAAAACAATAGATATTAAATTTAGTAGATAAGGCCCATTATGTTAAAACAATAGCCATTAAAAATAATAGATATTAAATTTAGTAGATAAGGCCCGTTATGTCGTGATAAGTCTGATGCTCGAACATGACTGTATTGAATTTGTCATTTATTACAAATACATTACGATACCCTTGTTATAAGATGGTCTTTTACAAAAAAAAACTTAAAAAATCCTCCAAATTGAAATTGCGACGTCCAGCACATCTAATATAGTAGGAGTTATCTCTTTTGAGAGAACTGTTAACATAAATATTGCGATTTATAATATAAATATTATATTGTTATTGACAGCTTACATATGTCAACGGAAATTTGTAAAGAGAGTAATTAGGGTGTCTGTCAAATGTTCATCTTCTGCAGTAGTTGCGCCCCCTCTCAATTTTCATAAATGAATCGAATAATTCACATAGCAGACTACGATCCGTATTTAGATCAAATAAATTCCAAATTGGTGCTTAATCCGAGATTTATTTAACATCGGCATATCATCAATTAAATTAGCGCGATCCACGTTACGACAAGCGTCTTCTGTTTTAACGACTGTCATTACACGGTTTTACTTCATAGCAATACCGGCTCTCCAGCTCAAGTACTTTGAGTCATTGCATATTATGTCAGCAACTATGTGCAGCATTACTATACGCTCTAGTGTTCTTAACTTTCATTAAAAAGAAAATCGATTTTCATTGAACAAAATTGATTCTCTATCAAATTAAAATTGATTCATTGCTTATCGAAAAACTAGCATCTTTTTTATGATTGCACATAAAAAAAGTGCAATTATTTTTGTATTTTGCACATAACGAAATGTTAAGTGGCTAATAAATACCTCTATATTATTGATAATTATTAATTAATGGCATTAAATAATAATTAAAATTATATGTATTTTATCTAAATAATTAATGTCTACAAAACTCTGTTAGCTTAATCGGTTGTGGGACCACAATTATTGGAGCAATTTTCGCACAAAGCAATTTTAGCGGAATGTTTTTAATTAAATTAATGCGTCGGTTGGTAATTTCAGTTATTTCAGGGAAAGCGACTTGTGAACTTGTAAATTATAATATAAGCGTCACAATATTTTTGAATTAGCTGTACGCTTACGATAGAAATTATTTTAAAAAAAGCATTTTCACTTCACGGTTATCATGACAAGCTGTTCTCCATTCACATTCCATGTCATGATCTTTTAATATTCTGTCGCTGTAAATTTTGTAATCTACAATGTCCACCTATCTCCTATGTTTTCTCTTGTCCCATTCTTTCGACAATTCCACTTCGTAAAATCGATTCACTGCCTGTAGATGATAACATAATCGATCAATATTTAAATATGGTCTGATGCTATAAAATCGTGTTAAAGTCAAAGGAAACGATCCTACAAGTATAATCTATCTACCACTCGTGGCTAATATAACTATTTTGTTTTCAATTCATGTAATTATTGTATGTTTTGCTTTCAGCCCCAGGCCGAGATGCTGCAGTGGGCAGCCGAGATGCTGCAGTGGGCATTAATAAATAACTTCTCAGATTAATTGTCAATTAATCTGAGAAGATTAATTGACAAGATTATATTATAATCTTGTCAATTATAATATAAGCGTTACAATATTTTTGAATTAGCTGTACGCTTACGATAGAATAAATTATTGTGAAAATAAAATTTTTATCAATAGAATTTTAATGACATTTTAATAAATTTTTATTATAAAATTTTTAATGCTACATGACAATAACATTTTTTTATGTAATTGATGCTAATTTTTAATCCAAAATTGACAATATAATGAATATAAAAAAGTTAATTGTCAATTTGAAATATGGGGTTTATAATATCATATTATATTCATATAACAAATTATTATATTATTTTTATTATAATGTATACTGACTTAATTTCTTTGAAAGTTTTAAAAATTTTAATATTAATTTTAAAATTTAAAATTTTTAATTTATATTTTTAGTATTTGTATCTTTAATATTTTTTATTGTGCGCCTTTGATATGTTTATTCTTTAGTTTAAATTTACGAAGTAATCATAAAAAGTATAATCGTTTGAAAATTATAGAATAAAAATTGAATTATTAAGTCTTAATAAAAATATTATAAATTATTTAAAGATCATAAAATTTAAATAGTTAATTACTAAATTAAAGAAGCAATAAAATGTAAATCTAAAAAACGTAATATTTTCTACTTATAAATTTAAATAAATTAAACATTTATTTATTATTTTGAAATTTAATTGCTTACAATCACCAATGGCTTTTAGAATACGTTCATCATATATATTTCTTGTACACATAATCCCAATAGTTGGTTGAGCACAGCGAGCCAGACACACCCCATTTGGATTGTGTCTAATTATGCAATAATTAAATCATTAATTACAATAAAATAGTGTTACCTGTAAACAATAGCGACAAAACGATTGTTCGCTCTAAATTCGGCAGCTCTTACCAAATCAGTATTTATAATGTTTGCCGGAATCGAACAATATTCAGGATATGTTTCACATAGCCTAACCAAATTTAACAAGTTAATTATAATGAATAATCACATGTTATTTTTTTAAACTTTAAATTGTTAAAATTAATAAGTTGTCAAATTATTAATTATTATACTTAGTTCTAATTAATATAATCAATATAGCATAATTATTTCATTTATTATTGTTAATTGTAAATATTAATAGATGATAGCTTTTTTGTGTAAAAACATCGAAAACGATTAATCACTAATCGAAAACGATTAGTGTGACGGCCTTGAGAGGGCCTTATATAATAATTATAAATGCTTCCGAGGATATATACGAGGTTAGTTTTGTTGTGAAGATGGCGGAAAGTATTAGTGTGCATCTTAAAACAGTTGATGCTTAACGGGTTGTTCGAGTTCCATCGAAGATAACGTCTCCCCTCCGTGGTTAAAGATATCCTTAAGTGAAGAGGCAGTGATAAGTATTCTCATATATAAATTCAAACTTCAACATTCGACTGAATTTAGTAATGTGTTTTACTGCTAGATTTCTCGAAAGTGAGAGTGAACAAGTTAAACTGTTGCGCGAACGCCTTTGGAAATCGCGCGAAACGCATTCACATTCATGGTTTAAATTGCGGGAAGGCCGAATTTTCAAACACTACCGATAAATCACATACTGAAATTGTAGCAGCAAGTAATAGCACCGCGTTCATACCAGTATCTGAAATATATTCCCGTCGGGATCTGGTTATCAGTCGGATATTACAGTTAGATGTACGTTTATCCCTCAGAGATAGTCGGATATGCATTTCTGGTAAGTGTAATATCGCAACTAGACGAGATGACATTTTGAACGCTACTTCGTAAAAATATCATTGTTCAATGTTGAAGGATTACGTCTTCTCCTCGATCTAGACCCTAATAAATACTTAACTAAATACGATGTTGTAATAATGCTAGAAAAAATTTCTTCTAGCCTCACAGTTCTCCAAAATATGTATTCAAACTAGCAGCTTGTGACTATACAACAAAGAGGTAGACGGATTGATAGAATCGAGTTGGTATAAATAAAAGAGTCTCCACGTTTGAAGGTCATCACTCACCTTGTATAATCATCACAGAAACTCCCAGTATAATTATCGTGACCTGTTATTTTGAATCCACAATGTCATCAGCCGATATCATAAATGAGCTATCATCATTTTCAACTTTTTTTGCAAATGCAAAATAGTAATCATCTTAGGCAATTTTAATGCCCAATACGAACTTTCCCTTGCTTCTAAAATAGAACGCCTCATAATTGCATTCCTAAGTTCATTTAGTATTTGTCAACATGTCCATACAGAATCTACATTTATTTGTTCATCTGGAAAGAGTACAATTGACCTCGTGTTTTCAAACATTGAAACACGTGTTTTCAAACATTATCTACTGCAATATCATCTGTATTCCTGTAGAGCATAATTCGGAAACACAGACCACTTGAGATAATGATCTCTTTACCCAAACCCATATGGTACGATGCATTAGTGAGGCCTAATAATTAACAGAGTCGAATTGTTAATATCGAAAAAATTCAACTGGATAGATTAATTTCATCCAGGTTCATGCTTATTCTTAATCAAATGGATGAGAATTATAAGATTGTACAGAATTGTATTATTCAATCGTGTACGGAAGATAATTGGATGCTTCGAACTCCGAATAGAAAAACACTGAATTAGCAAAACTAAGGTCAAAGTTAAGCACTTTATGCGGATAAATTGATAATAACAATTTAAAGCGTATAGAATTTTGCGAAATTAGGATAGAATTCAAAGAAAAACAGCGAACGAACATCTTAAATCAACTTTCAGCATTTTAGGAGACAAAAAATAGGATTTATTTTAACGTGGCAAATGCGTGCCAGCGCACGCTTACATGACCACAACAAAACAAGACTGTGAATCAGGTGTCGAGAAGGTGTGAACGGAGGAGGTGTTTGAATGTGATAAAGGAGTGAGCGCGGCGGACGTCGAGAGGGAGTTGATTCCAGGCGAGTGGGGCGGCGACGAGGATCGGAGACCGTAGTTGTTGGAGTAATTAGGAACGTGGAGTAAGAGGGTATGACAGGAACGAAGCGATAGCGAGGTGGGGCGAGTATCGCCTAAGAAAGGAAATTGGGTTTCCATTTTTAGCGCAGTATTTTCTGGCAATTGGTTTCCCTCTCAAAGGGAAAGAGTGATATTAAAAATGTTATTTAAAGGAAAAGGTTATCCAAAATGCTTTAATAACTATCGAGCCATCGCCATACTGAGCCAGGTCTATAAACTATTTTTTCTGTAGTTAATCGCAGTCTTCTGCCTACACAAATAATATTCAGCCGCGTGAACAATATGGTTTCAGACAAGTACATTTGACGGAGGGGACACTCTTAAAATTAATGCTCTAAATTAGAGAAGCGCCCTTTATCGTTGTTTTTGTCGACTTCGCAAAGTCATTTGATGCAGTTGATCGAAATCGTTTATTAGGAAAACTCAAGCATTTGACTAAGCTGATTTCAAAAGGAAAGTTGTGCATACGATGACATTCGATACTCAGAAACGACTATGCAATCGAACGGTGTTCCACACGGTGATCCTTCGAGTCCATTACCTTTTTCACTCTTTATTTCCGATTTTCCAAACTTCATTGATCAGTCTGCAGTTACTTGCCTTATGAACGCAGAGTTCTAGCCATATACTCGAGAGATCCTAGAAATATTAAGCATGCATTAAGTTTGTTAGATCGCTATTGTAAAAATAGCTATCTTGTTGTGAATCTTTCGAAAACACAGGTTGCTAAATTTCAATCTGGTAGTTGTTTATCTACATATGACGTATTCTCGTTCAATTGTTCCCCTTTGCAGATGTCCATTCGATATGCATAACTAAGTCTTATGTTGACTTATCGATTCTCATTTACTGAACATATCGATAAAATATCTTGCTATATTTCTTTCAAAATAGGAAAATTTCGTCTATAAGGATCAGTAAATTATAAAACGGCGGTGAAAAAATTCGTATCATGCTGTCTTCAAAGGTATGCTATGGGATTTGTATGTTTTGGTCTCATCTTACTGTAGCTAATTATTAGGCTATTGACCGTATTAAATGGAGTTACTTTAAAACATATTTTGCCTTATCGTCAAGAGTTTCGTCTTCGACATTAGCGTTTCCTACGAGTCAGTTGCCATTTTTATTTGAGCTGAAGGATGCATTTGCAGTAGAAGAGACAGTGTTTTAAGAAACACAAATCGATATGGGAAAATAAAATGTCTTCCCTTGGTCAGGATTCCTGATTTTCTTATTTCAAGCTTATGGAAAGAAAATCCAAAAAAGCGGCCTCTCATCCTGAGAACTTCAATGGACGGCTATCATTATAAGTTTTGTAAGAATCCATTAATTTGTCATCCACGTACGAATAACTGTAGATGTTAATTTTGTAATGAGACTTGTAGCAGCCTTTTGCATGTGCAGCAATGTCAACACATGCGATTATGTGTCGATAGTATAATTCGATAAATATTTTGACATTCTAACACTAGTTTTTATGAACTTTGGATTCTACAATTGTTTATATTTAACCTCATCGCACGTTGCGGAAGAGGAATAAATTATATTCAGATTAAATAATATTCTCAGATAGAAATTCAAACTTCAACATTCGACTGCATTTAGTAATGTGTTTTACGGACATATTTCTCGAAAGTGAGAGTGAACAAGTTAAACTGTTGCGCGAACGCCTTTATAATTTTATATATAACAATATATAATCTTAAAAAAATTATATAATCAATTGTAAGATGATTATATAATCATTTTTATAATTCAATATTATTAAACTTTCCTAGACGTCTTAAAAAATAAAAATATGAAAAAAATCTTATCATGAATTTATAAGATTGAAGATTAATTACAAAACAAACGGATATTAGATGATTCTTCCTGCATACTTTTTTCGATATTTTTTTATTTTTAAAACGTTTTATAAAAAGCGTTTTGAAGTTATTGACAAAATGACTGTTTACCTGCGGCCCTTATTCACTGTTGTCACCTGAAAACTACCACTCGTTAGTCCTAGTCGTTTATAATCACAGAGAGCTATAGTGTTTTGATTCGCTAAACAAAAAGTAAAGTTTTAAATGTCAACATTTAAAAGTCAACTTGTTTTCAGCTCACGTGTGACTGAATGAAAATAAACTATTTCGTACACTTTTTCGATAGATTGCACAATGTACGATGTTACGCAATTCCAATATGTGTTTCCACGAAAAAAATTCCATAAAAATTGAAAAAACTGAGGTAGAAAAATTGAAAAATATAGATTATTTCAATTCAAAAGTGTCAATTTGAGATTAGATGGTCACCGGACAATTCAATGAAGCAGGCGGTGTTGCCCCCTTGTACTACCACGCTAAGTAGTTGCATAAGCCACTTAAAAGAGAGCGGTTCTCCGATTGCCCACCTTAGTTTATTACCCAGCTGCTGCAGGAACGCTGTTGCTCCAGGCCTTACTGCGCCCAGCGATTCCACAGCCATTGGCGTAAACAAGTATCGCTGTCCGTCGATGTTTCTGTATTTATTCCTCTTATGTTGTCCCGCATTAGCTGCGACCGCGCCTGCAGAGGACACTGCGTGGGCGAAGTGGGTGGCAATAAACGTGTTGAACAAGTGAAATACCATACAAGGATTTTGGAGGGTTACCAAGGGAATAGCGTCGCTCCGTCAGGCCGCTTTCCATCTTCACGGACAAGGCCTGTTGACTTGAGGCGAGACGGGATGCCAGCAGCGGCAAGGACAATCACCATTCGCAACAACTCGTCCACTATGGATCTTTGCGGCAGTCGATAGCGTGGGCGCTATTTTTCAGATCTTCATCTCCGCAAATACAGCGGTACTGTTCGCGGCAATGAGCACCGAGCCTCAAAGCAACTTCGAAAGAGAGAGACTGATCGTCTTAGCGTGTGCAGATGGAGGTGATAGGGAGCGCCACAAGAAATGCACCATACCATGGTGAAGCCACTGCTATCAAGCGAGCTCGCTTGATAGCAGTGGCTATCAAGCGAGCTCGATAGCTCGCTTGATAGTGTCGTCGATACTTCCTTAGTTTCCTATCGGAGCCCCAAGTAAATTGGTATTGTCTGGCTCTATAATTCTGCAATCTGTGAGGACGTTTGGGATTTTCTCTCCGGCTTCGCTGCAATCTGTGATGACCTCGCATTTTCGATAATTAAGATCCAGGCCTATGTCAGCTCCAATCGACTGAATTTTGATAATATTGGAGATTATGGTATCCGGTGTGTCGCCGACGACAAAATCATCCAAGTACCACAGGTTCAGTTTCGATAATATACTATGATCTAAATCGTTTACGACGAGGCAGAAGAGCGTGGGGCCAAGAGTTCTGTTGAACACCTTCACATTATACGATGCGCTTGTCGCCGAAGAGTAGATCGCTTGCGCAACGATATCAAGCGAGACAAATGGCAGAATATGTGAAACGTCTCTGGACACGTAGTGTAGAACTGCATCTCTGCTCTGGCAATTAAAAGCATTGCGGAAACCCAGCTTTACAATCGCATGACCGCTGTCGCAAAGTCGCGTAGAAATCTGGGAGAAGCGTGTACCAAAGTTTCGCTCCCGCGACTCATGCCGACACGCAACTGGACTGGTAGAAATCGATCTACAAGGACTCAGAAACTACTCGGCAGGCGAGTTTTGCTGCTATACGTCGAATAGTGAGGCCAACCGAAGAAGGCTGAATCCCACCGTCCATCTTCCGGAAATCCAGAAGTTTGCCGCCGCATACAATGCTGGCAACGTTAGCAGGCACGTTTCCACTGAGGAGCATCGATATGAGATTCACCAAAGACATTGCTAGGCTATTGACGGCGGCTCCTGAAGAGTGACTAGCAGATCGCGCAAGTGCATTGGGCTAAGATCATCGCAACCGCCAGCGGAAGATGGAGGAAAAAATCTCAGTGTCGAAAGCACTAATTCCACGGTGGCGATTACGTGTTCCTCGTTGAATTGTACCTGGAGATGTTGTGGGTAAGCCGTGGGTCTCCTGGGAAAATGATTTGCTTGTCAAGCAGCAGCTGTAGGATCGCCGTAAGTCAGCAAGGTTGAGTCGCTGCAAACAATACGGACCGCTCCGCGGATATCGCCGTCTCCGATCTTTTCACATGCCTTTCGTCTAGTCAGATCGTCCTCCATGCTATTGGTTCGAGCGAGGGGAGGGTTAACCGGTATTGTTACTTCAGTAGGATATTTGTAGTTTGAGCATGCTCTTCATATTGTGGACGCGGGAGTTGATGTAGATCCTGAATTTCTCTGTGGAACACGAAGCGTAGTTTTCGGGAAGCATAACAGTTGCCACCACGCCTGTTCGTCAGAAGGGTGTGATGCGACTGCACCCATGAGCTCGGAGAGCTTTGCCGCAACCGCTGGCCTGGCTCCTCGTAGAATTCGGTGGATGGCGCGAGCGCCCCGTTTAAGAACCTTAATACAATTCGAATTGTCAGTTGACGCGCATTGATAAAAGATGGGCGCATCGTGAGAGACATCGAGGACGGAAGAGATATTGGTACCCATATGACCTGATTCTGGGCAGCCCAGAAGTGGTCAGTGTATCCAAAGCATACAACCGGCGGTGGTAGCTAAATCCCGCTGGCAAACCCCACACCGTGAGGGCTTCTGTATCATTAGTACGTTGTAGATTTTAGTAGATAAATTGTAGTAGATAAACGGTGATTGTAAAGACAAAATAATATTGTGTGTTTAAGCTTGTATAATACCAAAATATGTATAGTACCAAAATACCAAAATTGTAAGTTTACAGTAAACTTGTCAGACCGAGTAATGTTGGTAAGATTGTGTAATAAAACTTGTATGCTATTATTGTATGTTATTATCGTAAGTAGTTATAACCAACTTGGCATAACTGAAGAAGGCTAATGGAAGAAACGTTTTGAAATAAATTAGCAATTTTTGTATTCTCGTGCAGTTTATTATGTTGTTATTATTAAATATATAGAATTCACTTATTAATTTTTTTTACATTTCATGTACAATATGACAGCTGATGGAATAATTATCAAGAAAATAGCATAATCCCGCTTTTCATTAGGGCTTCCACTCTATCAAAATGAAAATAAATTCATTGTGGAAATTATCAACTGTATATACTTACGCACTGAAACCATAGTGTATTCTATTTTAAACCTTGTGGTATCATGAGTAAGAATTTCTGTACAAATACGATAAGCGTCAGATGCTCTTGAATTGGTAGGAAACGTTAAACTAAAAAAATACAGAGAATTATAAGTATATTATTAAACTATAGATATTAGAATTATATTTAAATTAATTATTTAAATAATTAAATTATATTAAAGCGCTAAAAATAAAAAATGAAAAATATTTCTTTATTCGGGGTTAAGTGAGACCAAATAACCAACCGAGTCGAATTGTTGATATCAGAAAAATTCAACTGAATAGATTAATTTCCCAAAAATCTGGGCAATCAATACAATTATATAACATCATTCATTAATGACGAATAAATAACAGCAACAGGGAAATTATGAAATTAAGCCGCGAAAATCAAAACTATAGCGTATCCTTAATCGATATTGAATCGTTGAAGATGCGTATTCGTTTAGGTGTGCAGCCTTCTTTGAAGATTTTCAGGTTATGCTTGATAGTACTCCTGTTGGAGATTCCCTTGTTCCATTGGATGACTTCAATGCTCATGTTGGTAGCGACAGTGGCAGTTGGAAATGTGTGTTGGGGAGGAACAAACTCTCCAATGTGAATGCGAGTGGTGTTGAATTATTGCACTTTTGTTCTCGTAACAATTCGTGCATAATCAACACCACGTTTCAAAATAAGGAAATCCAAATATGCACATGACATCATAATTCTCTCAGTCAAAGATCAATGATCGATTTTGTAATCGTTTCATCTGACCTGGGCCCTTATGTTCTATACACTCGTGTGAAGAGAGAGAGGCTGATCTGTCAACCGATCAATAACTTGTAGTTAGTAAACTTCGATGGAAGGATCGGATACTAGAAAAGCCTAGTAGACCCAAACGTTGTGTGAGGGCGTGCTAAGATCGTCTAGCAGATGTTTATGTCAAAGAACGCGTTTTACTTTCTACATCAGAGAGGACTTCTCTCGGTTGCCAGAAGAGGTGAAGAAAATTGATCAGGAATGGGATATGTTTATATCCTAGCTTGTCAAAATAGATTAGCTTCAAAGATGTTCAAAAGGACGCTCAAGAACATTCATGTTGGAAAGGAGAAAACTCCTAAAACTGCCTATGACAAGAGAGGATCTATGCTGACTGACATTGAAGAAATTCTTGGTTGTTGGAAAGAACATTTTAGGAGTGTCATTAATCTAGTCGATATGCCTTCTCTTGCAGAAGTAGAGCCTTTAGAACCAACGGAAGAGCTCATCTCTTTAGAAGATGTCATTGCTGTTATTAAAAAGCTTCGAAATGGCAAATCCTCTAGAGTAGACGAGATTCGACCTAAAGCTTTAAAGGATATCGACGTTATTGACATGAAGTGGCTAACACAGATCTTTAACGTTGCATTGAAGTCACGCAAGGTTCCTGGTGAGTGGCGAGCTGGGGTGATGGTACCGATCCTTAAGAAAGGTCACCAAAAAATATGTTCCAATTATCGGGCCATCACTCTTCTTAGCCAAACTGGTAGGCTATTTGCTAGGATTTTTGAGTTAAGGATACGGCCTATAGATGAGGGACAGTTGCAAGAGGAACAATGCGACTTTCGTCCAGTCGTGGAACTACAGATCAGCTCTTTACTCTCTCAACTATCATTGAACGGTCTAGGGAGTTCGCTCAACCGGTCTACATGTGCTTTGTAGATTTACGATGGAATGCCAAGTAGCATGCCTGATAGTTAGTATCTCCAGGACTGTCTAGATGTGTTCGTCTCAGATTCAGGTGCCAATGCTAATCCTGATTAGGGCAAATGTTCTTCCTGATGTGGAGGATATCAAGTGTCTTGGGGTATTGTTTTCGAGGGACGGCAGGAACATCAAGGAGATTGAGAAGCGGATTTGTGCTGCTAACGTAGCAATGCGTTCTTTGTACAGATCTGTGGTAAAGCGGGAGTTGAGTTTTCGGGCGAAGCTTTCAGTTTACCACGCAATCTTCTTTCCTATCTTAACCAATGGTCATGAACTTTGGGTTATGACCGAAATGATAATATCTTGAATCCAGGCGACCGAAATGAGGTTCATTCGTGGTCTGACCGGTCTTAGCCTTAGAGATAAGGTTAGGAATTCGGTCATCCGGAATTGACTCGAAGTAAAGTCGCTCCTTCTGCACATCGAATAAAGCCAGTTGAGGTGACTAGGGCCCGTTCTGAGGATGTCTAGGGATCGATTTCCTCGGAGGGTTTTCCAGACCTGACTTTCTGGAAAGAGACCTCGAGGTAGACATCGATACCTGTGGATAGATCAAATCTCGAAACTGGCCAAAAACCGCCTAGGGCTATTTGAAAGAGAACTCTGGTCTGTCGCCCAGGATCTCGATGTCTGGAGTAGTTTGGTTCGTGCACTGCCTCCACGACCCGACACCCGGACCAGTGGTTTTCAGGAAAACTCTTGTGTATTATTATTTGTTTTTTTCTTGCCAAATTGTTGTTATTAATAATTTAAGAGAAACATTCGTTTAAAGATATGAAATTTAAATATAAATACATTAATTTTTTTTATTATAAATATGAAATTTATGAATCTAAATCATGCATAATAAAATTGTTGATATATTATACTCATATTATATTATCATATCATATTATACTTATATTTAGAATCATAAAGAGTACAATATCGTCTTGTAGTTATGTCATGATACTAGATTGACACAAAGGAGTTTAAATATTTGCCAAGTGCTCTCAATAATCCTTTACATATTATTTAAATTTTTTTCTAGCTATCAAATTAAAATTAAAATGTTTAAAAATAATTTTAAAATTCGGAAATTAAAATTTCATTTGTTTTTTAAAACTAAAATGAAATGTATGTAACACAAACACAGGGCTTGAAAAGATACATAACTTGTAGATCATGTTGTAATACATGAAGTGTAATAATAAGAAATAAGAATTACAGCGACTTGTACAATAGGGAAAAAATGGATGTAAATGAATTATTTATAAAATTTTATTGATTTAAACTTTGTTAATGTAAAGTTGTGATAAATTTAAAACACATTGACACACTCACCAAAATGCAAATCCGTGTCTACAGTAAATCTTCAGTGAGCAGTTTTCAGGATTGCTGCAATAGTCGATTAGGCGCATAGGTACATTGTAAAATAGAGATTTTTCGTCTACGGGCTTGGCAAATACTCGAAAATTAGTAAGAACTATCCTACCCCGAAGATCATTTCCTGAAAAGTGAAGAGAACTGTATTCAATTTAGGTCGCGAAAAAACTTACCTAAAAAATCATCATAGCTTACTTTTTCAAAGCAAAGCAATGAAAATGGCAATTTTCTTTGTGAGTGGATTTGATCAAACATAGTTAACTTTGCAAAGCAAGAAGTTTCAAATATACAGTTTAAACTAGTTTTCACCGACGAAATATTGACTAACAGCTCATCACAATTTGATATCCTGAGATTCCTGCAAAATACTTCTAAAAACACAAACATGGAAAGTTGTAATCTAATATAGACATTAAAGTTATAGACATTTAAACATAAAATTTTATTTAATATTAAACATCGCCTATCGCCTCATTTTCGTCTCCATAAATCGAGATTACGATATAAACCGAGCAAAACTGAACGTGTTGCACGTCGATGAACCATTAGTTTGAGAAGTGGGTACTTCGTGCATCATCCGTCATTATTTAACATGAATATTAGCGTAGGAATCCCTCTTCATCTTGAATTGCTACGGATAAATGAAGATGTACAGTTTCGAATTGCATTTTTTAAATGAATGAAAGTTGATAGCAACGAAAAATAAACGGCAGTTACAATAATAAAATAATAAAGATTTTTTTAAAAATACAACCGTATGTGGAAAAAATGTTTGTCAAAAATTAGAATATATAAGCAAAAATCGAAGGATTAGTACCTCATAAGGAGAGGATTCTAGCAGACGGAGGCCAACGGTCTTATCGCATGATCTCCATACCTCCCTTCTGTTCGAACACATCACCTCCTTCACAGCTTTGTTCTTCCAGTCTGAAGGAGCCTTCCACTGCCCGTCTTCTTAAAGGACTTACACTTCCGAAATCCCTACCGCAGCCAAGGCCATCGCAGGTGAGACACCTTCGGAACTTAGCAGAGAAGTTTAGTGTTACTAAGTTTGCTTCGTAGTAAGCATTATTTTCTTTTGAATTTCCAACAAGTTACTGTGTCAGAGAAACAACCACAACCGGAAGCCTTTTTAGAACCATTCTTTTATCCAAACTACAGCAGTGGTAATTTCCAGAATCGTTGTTGTCATCCATCAGCGTTGCAGTCGCAAGGTAGTCATTCCCATAACCCTTGCAGTCATTGCTTCTGTTATCTGATAGAGCATCAATTAAACCGACAATATTAAAGGTATCTACAGTGTCAACCTCTGAACTATAAGCCCAGGTGTCCTTACAATCCTCATCACTGTCGTTTCCAGTTCTGCTATCAAAAGGAGCATCATCACACTCTCTTTCGGTTTCGATTCTGTTATCAGACAAGTCTTCAGATCGTTCATCTGCATCGTCGATAGATCCCACGTTGATTTCTCCATGAACATATACAGTGCCATCACTGCCCTCGATAAATACTTCATCACAATCGTAACCTATGAACCCCTGGAAGTTGACTTCGGCATGTTCAATGTAAAAACGCAAAACACCCTTCAAATTGAGAAAATCCAACAAATGTTTAAGAGAACGATCCAAGCGTTCAGAAAAATCCTCTCGATCATCCACAGTATCCCCCTGACGACTGTCCAGCGTTGGCCATATCTTCAAAAACGATTCGTAAGCAAAATTCATAGGACCACCACTCCCCATAGTTGTTTTTTTAAAAGTTACTTACCAATCCCTTTGAAGCTCCGACGTGCACTGTTTCGTTATCAGTTTTTTATTGACAGTTTCAATGTTAAGTAAAATATAGCTGTTGGAATGTGTAAAACAATTCAAACCTATTAATAGCATAAAACATTGTGCACATCAATAATGTACGCCGGTTGTTAGTTATTTCAAACATATAGCAATTTTCAGAAATCGGATATTAATTTCTCCTTTTACTTGCCTACTATCCATATTTTGGTACGACCTTTCCATTTTAAGTTTCACCTTGGTTAGTTATGACGGCTAATCGTTAAGCGAGTTGCTGGAGTTAAAGTATCAGTCAATACAAATCTCTCACAAATCATCTGTGTAATTATCACTCATTGCTAATATTTGCCCATGCAGCTTCAATATGGGTCCAAATCTAGTCATAATCCATATATGTAACCATATACGAATCAACACCAAATCCAGATAATACAACGAATAAGAACACACAAAATAATGAATAAATACAAACAGAATAAGGAATAAAAACACCGAATAACGAATGAGAACAACGAATAAGATCACACTGAATCCATATGCATTTTATTTCATTAAAATAATAAAGTATTGAAATATTTATTTCATTAAAATAATGAAATATCCTGCTGGCTGCTCCTCTATCGTGGAACCATCTGCCCATTCATATACGCCAATCAACTTCTCTGCCGTGCTTCAAACGACAAATCCGATCCCATTTAAACAATTTATCTGCTTGACTTTTTCATTTTTGTTTGTGGACTTGTAAGCGTGCAGATGGAACGCATTTGCCACGTTAAATAAATTTGTGTTATTTGTATTATTAACATGAAATTTCCTTCTTTATTGCTTATGATTAATAAATAAAAGGATTACTAAAAATTTGAACAAATTTAAATTGTCATTCCGTCTTTTATAACATGAGTATTTATTATTATTATTAAATACAACAGCAGCAAAAGAGCGTAGAGCTCGTACAGGCTGGGTACAGGGTTAAAAAAAATATCAATGAAAATCCGATTGTTTTAAGTTAGTACATTCTTCAGATTTCTCTTGAAGGACAAAATACTGGAGGCCGAAACCACTTGACTTGGTAGCTTATTCCAGCTTTTCCACGTTCGGTTGACAATTGTGTTAAATCTTCTTCGTGGACGAATGTGGGTCTTATTACGAAATATCAAAAAATTTCCTCTTTTCTTTGATCCATCTCCACTCATTCAATATATTTTATTGTTGCCACAAAAAAGTCAATTTACAAAAAAAATATTAAAGAGAAAACGGCAAAACCAATTTTTTCATTTGGCATTTTATCATCATAATTTGAACAGTCTACCCATCTCACTTATCCGTTGTATATGACAATATAAAAATAAAGCTTAATTGAATATAGGATTTTTATATTTTGGTAAAGATGAAAGTTTACTGTTTGACTGACCGGCAAAACTTTTACGGTGCTAATTATTCTTAACGCTATATAATAAAATAAAAATTGATAATAAACTATTTTTATCGTTTACGGTAACGAAGATAATGAATTATGCCTCTCGGTTGTGGATTAGGTAACTGCAAAACACAAACCAAGTGAATATATGTGCCTGATATGGGATATGAGATATAAGATACCTATGAAATATATATGATATACAGATACATATGAGATATGAAATATATGTTCCTGATATAAGACCGGAAATATGTGCCTGACGTGGGGATATTCCACAAAGAACATCACGTTCTGTGTGGACTGTTGAATATTCGATCTACCTGAACTTTGCGGGGTCATGCCCTTTATCTTAGTCGTCACCAAATTGAACAGACAAAAACAATTCAATTTGGGCAAAGAATTGTGAATCCATAAAATCGTTTGAGCAAGCAGACTGTTAGCTCAGTTTCACGTAAACTATTCAAACGGCGAATTATTTTGAATTTAGATTGATCTTTTTCTTTAATAATGTACAGTGTGCAACTTTTGAGCCGTGCCTGTAATGTTGTAAACAAATAATAATATCACCAAGAACCAGCGTGTTCAAATTCTCGACACGAGAATTTGAACAAATTCTCGTGAATTTGAACAAAGAATAGTTTTGAATGCGTAGCTTGTGGCAGTGTTGGTAGAATGCCAATTCAGTCAGCGAATATATGGACAGGAATAACATGCAGAATTAACCTACATGTTTTTCACTTGTAGTAACTACAAGTGACCAAAACTAACATTTTGCAGAATGTCCGTTCATTATAAACATGAACGGCCAGTCTCCAGATGAAAAAATAAAGATTTTTTTAGTATATTTGTGTGGATTTGTATTTTAGCATATTATGGGACAATAAACATTTTGTGTCACAAAATTGCAGAGGTGATCTGTAGATGACCCACATTTACGGATTGTAGATTTCGGATTTGTTGTCAACCGTTTGAAACGACATTAATCAAACAGCTCAGTATCGATTATATTATTATTATCAAGTTCAGACTTAGCCATAAGGCTTTAAGCCGATCACACAATACAGAAAAAAGATCAACCAAATGGGTAGGAAAGATCAACCAAAAAGATCAACCAAATATAATAATGATATCATAAAATGCGGGTCAATACTGCGTGTAATATGGTCACATTAAAAATATAGCGTCTCACGGAATTGAAATTTGTTATCTTCGAAGATCGTTTTCTGAATAATGAATTACATTCTTTTTTATTTAAATTCAAGTTACCTAAAAATCGTTATATCTGCTTTACAGGAAATCAATGAAAAATTTTCATTGCCAATGAATTTGATCAATGGTTGCGATGTTAAAACTTCAACTGGATATAATAATGGATATCTTAACAAAGCTCTTCATATCTGCACCTACACTTACTTCGAAAGAGCGTGAACTTAAGTAATTTGCAATCCAGGCGACATACATTAGACAAACATAAGGGACCTCAATTTGTGAATGAGGCGATCATGCGGAACTGAATCAAAAGCATGAGAGAAATCTACAAAAAGTACATCAGATTGAACTCGTTCATCTAATGAAGACTGCCATGGTTGGAAGAAACCAAAAGATTACTTATTGTTGATATATTTGGTCTGAAACCGTGTTGTGAGTCAGTGAGTTTACCGTTGCTTTCCAAATCAGAGGATAGGTTGCGATGTTAAAAATTTAATTGGATATAATAATGGAGATCTTAACAAAGCTCTTCAAATTCTGAACGCAATTGCCATCAATACAAGTTCGGGATATCATGACACTTCTAGGTATAAAGTATTCAAGTACAAATCGTTTCTTATTGTTATTTAAAGAGTGGGATATGCTGTCGGACAATAAAAATTGTCCGGCCACCATTTGTCTACTTTAAAATTGCATAAATTTTATGATAAAATATATTTTACGATAAAAATCTCAATCAATAAAAGCTGGATATGCTCCGGACACCTAAGATCTACCAGTTATTAGATGGATTGACCATTTAGATCGCAAAATGGAAAATCTTCTGATATAGACTTTTTACTGTTAAAATTAAAATTTTTAATTTTTAATTTATTCTCAATACAACTATAACGCTTTTGTGTGATCGTAATGTATGCCATTTAATGACTAGAAAGTAATCTGTATTTGGAAAAATCTAAATCTATCATTTATTTAGGTAAAGCTAAAGCGAATCACTAACATCACTGTGTTCGATACCTTTTATACTAAGTATAGAACTTACTTCCCTTTAATGCAACATACATGTTACTTACAGCGTGTTGATGAAATAACAAATCATCATATAGTTAAGCTAAATAGTTAAATAAATAATGTGTAACATTTATTGTGACAGATCTATGCAATGAATTCAGTTGTCTTTGGTAAAGATATCATTATGGTTCTTATCATCACTAGCAATTAAGATCCCCATCAAATAAGTATTAAACTTTCTCGCATCTTAGATCTCATTTTGACTCGCAAATTTCATATCATTAAGCCTAATCATCATAGGATCACGTAGTTTGACATTAAATGTAGTTTTTTAAGCGCAAACTTTCCTTGCGGAGTAAAAGTGCAGCCTCAACGAACTTTATGACTATCTGGAAAACAAAATTTTTATGAATCCATAGTATTCTGGTGACTCTACTATTGACCCTCATATTTTCGCTTCTCACCTATCTATCAAATAAACCAATATACCTTCATACATTTTAATCCTCAAATCGTCCTTAATCACATACTTTTAGCTCATATTAACACTAACTGTATCAACGACATATCTTGCCTCAACTAATTGTATTTTCATTTCAAAGTATATTTCCCCAATTCATGTCAGATCAGCTTATTAATCTGAGTCTACGTATTTTATACTGTATAATATCCATAACTCTGATAAACCCAAAGTTATTTAGATAAGCCCAAAGTTATTTAAATCGATCCAATTCAATTAACCATACTTTTAAGTTCGAAGCCTCTTCCCGTAATTGCTCATCTAAACTTTCTTGACTTAATCTTAGTTTTACTGTTCGTCATAAAGTTCTCCAACATATTCCTCATAGATCTTCGATGCATTCTAGACTAATACTTCTTGAGCGTCTTGTTATCAAGCAAGTTAATGCATATATATTTTCCTACAACTTGTTTACTCCCTTCCAAGCGGCTTTTCGCTCTAACCACTTTAATGAAATTGTCTGTCTTTAAGTTTATAACGACTTACTCATCTCGCGCGATCAAATATTATGTAGTGTCATAGTTTCTCTTGATCTCTCATCTGCTTTTGACATCGTCGATCACTCGATTCTTCTCCCTCGTCTTCGTCATGATTATGGCTTCTCCTTCCATACTATAGCTTGGTTTTCTTTATATCTATCAAACCGTACTTTTCGCGTTTGTTCTAATAAATTTTAGAGCTTTCCATGTCCTTATTTCGTCCTAATTTCTAATATTGACTATTATCTCAGCATCTTCGCTGAATCCTCTGAAAGCATTATTTTGAAAGCATTTTTCTTACGTATATTTAACACTGCAATTCGTATTATTCCTTCCTTGATTGGACCATGTATGTATTCACTTCTCAAAACTTTATCCCAGCGCATTAATCTGTTTACTATGTTTTACCTTTAGTATTTGCAAAACATTATCTCTTACATCTTAGTATTATTGACCAATTTCTCTATATTTACATTCTAATGAATTTCTTATATATATGCCACAAATAGAAATTCATTTCACCAAATAAAAATATTAAAATGAAAGATTTTTTTCTGATTTTAAAAATTGGAAAAATTCAATTGTAATATATGCTTCGTAATTTGCATTACGAAACATATAGTTCTTTAGAACCTAAATAATTATCTAAAGATTTTTATTAACCAAATGTTAATACTAACATATATTATTACAGGAACGAAGAAGAAAATATCCTTTATTTGATAAAAATTCTATATTTCGATAGCTCCTGCTATCATCATCAGGATTATAAAAAAATGTTTATTTTTTAAACATTTTTTGTAATCCTGATGATAGCAAGAGCTATCGAAATATAAAATTTTTATCAAATAAAGGATATTTTCTTCTTCGTTCCTGTAATAATATATATTTGAAATGGAAGAAGATTGTGGGTTTAGTATTTATTAGCTAATACTAACATTTTTTACGAAAATTCGTACATTAGACTAAAAATTCTATATTCATAAATTATTTTAACATAAAAATAAATGTCAGCCGCCGACTCGAAAATTGTCAAGGTGACAGAGCAGTAAGAGAATATTTAAGATACCTTAATTTCCGAAACATAACACTGTTGGTTCTCTTTAATTTGCCGAGACAGAACTCAGTTGGTTCTCTGATACATCAAGTTGATCACAGAAGTTAATAAACATGGTTTCTTCACTAGTAACGTCGTTTTCCTTTGAGTTTGTTTTCAGATTGTATATCTGATATATTTCATAAATATGTTATCACCATAGCCTCGGAATATGTTCCATCCATATGAAAACAGTTCTTTTAATGCGTAAGGGAATCGGCTCAGCTGATCAAGGATAATTGAGTTTTGAATCATATCTCGAAAATTGTCCCGGCTATACTGATAATAAAACTCATTTTGACCTCTAGTACCCAATATAGTCAGATAATTACTCAAAATTCGTGACCGTAAATAATGGTGGGTAAGAATATCAATCCGTAGGTTGGAAATTTAGCTTTCCCAGCACATTTTCATTACGGATCTATAAAATGAGTACTTAGCTCATCGCTGAATATATCCATCTATTGATTTCGTTCTGGTTTCTATCATTTTTAGCAAATAACGAAACCCCGTAGTAATTAAGCTGCGACACGTCAGGTAAAATCTTTCCTATACTCAGATTGACTATATTGATTGGCTTTAAAACTTCCGGCCGTATTATATTCGATCAAAATCGATATATTTTGTTTTCAGTATCTAGCATTAGCCGCTAACCGAACAATGCCGAACCAATGACATTATTATGTTACCAAAAGAACAATGATGTTTTAAGAAGTGCAAAACAACGAACGAAACAACGAAACAGTGCACGTCGGAGCTTCAAAGGGATTGGTAAGTAACTTTTAAAAAACAACGATGGGGAGTGGTGGTCCTATGAATTTTGCTTACGAATCGTTTTTGAAGATATGGCCAACGCTGGACAGTCGTCAGGAGGATACTGTGGATGATCGAGAGGATTTTTCTGAACGCGTGGATCGTTCTCTTAAACATTTCTTGTTGGATTTTCTCAATTCGAAGGGTGTTTTGCGTTTTTACATTGACCATGTCGAAGTCAACTTCCAGGGGTTCATAGGTTACGATTGTGATGACGTATTTATCGAGGGCAGTGATGGCACTGTAAATGTTCATGGAGAAATTAACGTGGGATCTATCGACGATGCAGATGAACGATCTGAAGACTTGTCTGATAACAGAATCGAAACCGAAAGAGAGTGTGATGATGCTCCTTTTGATAGCAGAACTGATAACGACAATGATCAGGATTGTGAGGACACCCGGGCTTATAGTTCAGAGGTTGACACTGTATATAACTTTGATATTGTCGGTGTAATTGTTGTTCTATCAGATAACAGAAGCAATGGCTGCAAGGGTTATGGGAATGACTACCTTGCGACTGCAACGCTGATGGATGACAACAACGATTCTGGAAATTACCACTGCTGTAGTTTGGAAAAAAGAATGGTTCTAAAAAGGCTTGATGCTTCCGATTGTGGTTGTTTCTCTGATACTGTAACGTGTTGGGAATTCAAAAGAAAATAATCCTTACTACAAAGCAAACTTAGTGCCATTAAACTTCTCTGCTAAGTTCCGAAGGTGTCTCACCTGCGATGGCCTCGGCTGCGGTGTGAAGTTCGGAAAAAAGATTTATTTAACGTGGCAAATGCGTGCCAGAGCACGCTTACATGACCATAACAAAACAAAAATGTAAATCATGTGTCGAAAAGGTGTAAACGGAGGAGATGTTTTAATGTGATAAGGGAGGGAGCGCGGCGGACGTCGAGAGGAAGTTTATTTTAGGCGAGTGAGGCGGCGACGAGGAAGGATCGGACACCATAGTTGTTGGAGTAATTCGGAACGTGGAGTAAGAGGGTATGACGGGAACGCAGCGATAGCGAGGTGAGGCGAGTGTCGTCTAAGAAAGGAATGTTGATGAACGATCGGGAGCCGACAGCGATGAGACGAAAAGTTACGACGGAGACGAAAGAGCACTCGAACGGCGGTGTTGATTATTCGTTGTAGGGGTAGGATGATGGATTTTGGAGAATTGGCGAAAAGGCTAAGGCAGTAATCGATTTTAGGGAAAAGAATCGATAAAAGAAGAGACATACTAGAACGGAAGTCGTTAAGGAGGCGGATACGGCGGATGTCACGGAGAATTAAGTTAGACGAGCGGACCTTGTCACGGACGAAGGATTTAAGGGAAAGGTGATTATCGAAATGGAAGCTTAAGAAAGTGAGATTGTGGACTATGGGGATAATCGATGAGGCAAAAGATACAATGGGAGGAGATATGTTCGGTTTACGGGGAGGATCCACATTATTTTGGACTTTTCGGGGTTTAGAACGAGATGGAGATTGGAGAGACGTTTGTAGATAGAAGAAAGACAGTTGGAGGCAGAAATGCCGATATCGTGTATTCGATGTGCGGGTGCATGATTATAGATTAGGATGTCATCGGCGTATTGTATGACTTTAAAGGAGTAAGGTTTGATAAACGGAGAGAGATCGCCAAGCAGAAGAGAGAAAAGCAGGGGACCTAAGACTAAACCTTGTGGGACCCCGTAAAAAATAGGGATGGGAGGGGAGGATGATGAATTAGAACAGACGCGAAAGGAACGGTCCTATAGATATGATGCAAACCATGCTACGGAGGAAGAAGAAAAGCCGTAATCATAACGAAGGCGATAAAGGAGGACGGAGTGGTCGACAATGTCGAATGCGGAGGAGAGGTCGAGGGAGATGAGAACACTATATAGAGCCTTGTCTCGAGAAATGAGTAAGTCGTTGTACACTTTTATGCATGCGATTTCTGTCGAGTGATAGAGCGGAAAGCGGAATGGAAAGGAGGGTACAGATTGGATGAGGAGAGATAAGAGTTGATTTGTATTAAGATGAGGCGTTCTAAGAGCTTTGAAAGAGTAGGGAGTAGTGAAATGGGGCGATAGCTAGAAGGAAGGGAGGGGTCGAGCGATTGTTTCTTAAGGAGGAGACGAACTATTGCGGATTTCCAGTGTGAAGGGAAGATACAACTTCGGATGGACGAGTTAAACAAGGTTGTGAGAAATGGAGATATCGATGAGTTATAGATTTTAATATGTGGGTAGGCAGGGGATCGGCAGGTGAGGTTTTGTTGGGCAAGGACATGAGGACAGATGATACTTCTGTAGGTGATACAGGGAGAAGATGAAAGAGTTCCGGAAGGATGATAGTAGACTGGTCAGAGTGGGATAGGATGGAGATCGGGGTGTGAGAGAGCAGCGTGGATACTTTAGTCTGGAGAAATGACGAATAATCATTAGCATTGATGTTGCATGGCGTAGAGGAACGAGCCAGGATTGAGTTAAAAGTATGCCAGAGAGTCTTAGAGTTGAATGAAGTGATGATTTTATGCTGCCAGAAGGAGTTGCATTTGGTACGTAGTAGGTAGAGATGAGACCTGCGAAGAGCAAGATAGGAATCACGGAAAGACGGAGTGATCGAGCGGAAATCGCGTCTGAGAGAGCTGTGATAGACTCGAAAAGCTTGGCGGAGTCGACGCTTTGAGAGTAGGCATTGGATGTCAAACCATGGGGCACGGTGCAAGCGACGGTGTGGTGAGACTTGAAGGGCAAGAGAATATCGAGAGTGGATGTGAGTTCAGAGTCGAAAAGAAAGGCGAGATCGTGAGGAGATGAATATGTTATTGTGGGTAATGATAGAGACGATTTGAGTAAGGCAGAGCGAAGAAGGGAGAGGTCAAGATTTCTCCAAGGGCGACGTAGGATTGTAGGTGTGCGAGGAGGGGTGTGGTTGCGAGCGAGATCAAGGGTGATAAGAAAGTGATCGGATAGACCAGGATCAAAGATGGACAGTGAGGTGTCGGCAGCAAAATGATCGGGGACAGCGATGATGTCGAGCGCCCCACCAAGTATATGTGTGGGGGTAGTGTAGATTAGTTTGTAATTGTAGTTGGATAGAATGTTGATGAAGCGGATGGAATCTGTGAAAGAGGGGCGGTCTAGGCGGATATTGAAGTCGCCTAGGATGAGTGAAGGGATTGAGGACAAAGAACAATGAGAAAGGAGGTCAGCGAGTTCGGTAAAAAATAAGGATTTAGGAACTGATGAACCAGGACGGTATACAATGGCGAGATCTAGAGTGATCGGGTTAGAATAACGACAAGTGAGCAATTCAAAAGAGCAAGGACTGAAAGGGGGATTGATTTTGCGAAGAGACGCTGGGTGACGCGCGAATGCGACGATGCCGCCATGATTAGAAGATTTAGAAGTGCATGAGCTGAGGGGGCGGGCGGATTCGACTAGGGAGCAACCGGCAGAGAGCAGACGGCGAATGGAAAGGTCGTCGGAATCTTAGTGCCAGGATTCGGTGAGGCAGAAGAGATCGATGGATTGCTTGGTGAATAGGTTGAGGATAAGATCGGATTTATTGAGAATAGATCTAGTGTTGAGGAGACCGAGGCGGAAACCATGTGCTGTGGCGAAAGAGTCTAGTGGATAAGGCACATAGGAGAGATGGAGCGCCATCGAATTTTTGGGCGGGTGTGGACAACTTGAAAATTTCCGTCTATGTTTCGGATGGTGAGTGATGTTTCGCCGTTTTCCTCGCGACGGCGTTTTTCGATGCGGGCTGAAGAGAATTGAGCGATTTCAGAAGGGGCACGATCGGGAAAAATTCGAGTGGTTGAAGATGACATGAGTTTGAATCGTTGAGAGAGGACAGAAGACGCGTGAGAGCGATGCTTGAAAACAATTTTTAGGAGATGGGGCTGGGAAGGATTAGATTGAGAAGATTTGTTTAGACGGATGAATGCGACAGGAGAAATGTCCTTGAAAAAGGATGGTTTATCCGCAGGAACAATAGACGAGATGATGGATCTGAATGCGGAAACATCGTGGTCCAGACGTGCTTGTGGAGATAAGGAGTTAGAAGGCGTGATATTAGTAACAATGACGCAACGATCGCGAGAAGCAAAGCGCTTCCGTAAAGGAGGACGACTGACGTGAGTAGGTGAGATCACGATAGAAGAGCTGTCAGTTGATGATTTGGAGGGATTTGGTTTGACGACGGGAGACATAGAGGATAATGATAATAAAGAGGGTGACAAGCGATGTGAGGAAAGGTTATGAGTGGAAGGATAGTGGAGGTTGGTGGAGGTGATTTTGATTGATGGATGCAAGTTATTGAGAAACGAGACGGGAAGGACGGGACGTGGGGTATCGGGGAGTGAAGATGACATGAAATGGGAAGTGTATATGGTGGCAGGGTCGGTGGTTGTAGAAAGGACATTAGAAACGACGGGGGTAGTTTGAGTTGACGTGTTGGATGTTGATATGTGCTTATTGGAACGGTTGCATATTAGTTTGTTGGCACAAAAACCACATACGAAGTCTTCTTTAGCCTTACTCTTATCGCAGTTGATTGTTGTCCAGACGCTGCAGTCATGTATCGATCACTGTACTTGCAGTTGTCCATAGTTGGTGTCGGTCTAAGTTGTTTTCTTACGTCATCCTATATACGATGGTTGCCGTTGATTGTTGTCGTCGATGGTTGTCGTCGATGGTTGTCGTCGATGGTTGTCGTCGATGTATATGTATGTGTAATTTGTGTATTTATGTATTTACTTTAGATTGTATGTTATTTATCTCAAGCTTTTTTTATCTCAAGCTTTTATATCATGATATTCTCCAGTTTATATTTCAAGAAAAATAATAATATATTAAGGGAACCAAGTACTCTGCGACATCCAGCATGGTTTCCGCCCATGAAGATCTACTGTCACAAACCTCGTACTTGCGAGAAGTGATTGGGCCAGATATGCCGAGGCTGAAGTTAGTGTTTATGCTTTGTTCTTCGACCTCAGCAAAGCATTTGATCTGGAAATACTATGATGTCCTCCTTATTACGCTTGAACAGTACGGCATCAGAGGAACCCTCCCAAATTGGATTGACTCCTTCCTTAGAAATCGGAAGATTACTGTATTAATCAATAAACATATGTCAAAGACAAGAACTCCTGGACGCGGTGTTCCTCAGGGATCGGTACTCAGTCAATTGCTTTTCATTATTTACATCAACGAGCTTACTACAGCTATTTCGAGCCCATGTGGTTTATATTTTGACGACTTAAAAATTTGGCGACCAATAATCGATAGCCGAGATCCAATGATACTCCAGAGAGACATTGATAATATTAAGGTTTGGTGTAATCAACGGGGACTAGTATTAAACCCCGATAAGTCAAAACATATGCGCATCTGACATCTACACATCAATTCGTCATATACAATTGACTGAAGAGAAATTGAAACAGTTCCCCGATTTCAAGACCTTGGAGTGATCGTAAATAGAAGGTTATCGACCATCCCACATATGAGTCACACAGTTGCTAAATGCCGTCGAATTTTAGGACTTATTAGAAGGACCGTTGGCCAGCTTGACACATCCAGTTTCAAGTTAATTTGCAATGCTTATGTATTATCTTTAATGAGATACACTTCATCTGCCTGCCACCCTCAAACTACGACAGAGATGAACCTTACAAATCCTTATTACGCAAGGCCACACATCTTGTACCCAACCAACGCAAGCTCTTATTCATTTTTCGACTCCACGCACTTGGTGTGACCACAGTGAAGAAATCTTTAAAGTCCTCTGATTTAATGTTTGTGTGGACAACGCTTAATGTACAAAAAGGGCAGAGGGAACATGTTTGTCGTAAATTGTTCGAACTTCGAAATTCAAACAGATTAAGGGGACATCACCTCACGTTAAATACCCACATTCGTCCACGAAGAAGATTTAACACAATTGTCAACCGAACGTGGAAAAGCTGGAATAAGCTACCAAGTCAAGTGGTTTCGGCCTCCAGTATTTTGTCTTTCAAGAGAAGTCTGAAGAATGTACTAACTTAGAACACTCGGATTTTCATTGATATTTTTTACCCTGTACCCAGCCTGTACAAGCTCTACGCTCTTTTGCTGCTGTTATATTCAAATTTTTTAAACAATAACACCGAGAATTTGACTGTGATAAGTGTTAATTACTTTTTAATTTAACTCAGTGTACTTAGCTTGTCGAGTACCAGCGCTAGTAGGATCTCCCCTCGTTAATCGTGCAGCCCGGATGCACATTGATGCAGACTTGACCATAACGATGCTTATTTTTGAATGCATTTTTCTTATCAGATAACTATAAGTGTGTAATCTCCTGCCCGCGCTTAGTTACGCAATTCTTTTGATAGTCAGGTCCGCCGCCGGTTTAATAGCGCCGTTTCCTGATATGACAAAGGGTTTGTATTTTGTCCTTCAAGAGAAGTCTGAAGAATTTACTAACTTAGAACAATCGGATTTTCATTGATATTTGTTTTTTACCTTGTACCCAGCCTGTACGAGCTCTCCGCGCTTTTGCTGATGTTGTATTTAATAATAATGTGCTAAGGTTCAAATTATTTAATAAATATTATTTAAATATAATTTTTGAAATAGATTTCCTGAGCAGTTCATTTTAATCTGTGAAATGTAAGGATGTTATACTGCTCTATGCTTCAATCCTAAACTCGTGTATGCAAACTAGTGTCCGAATATTGTCACAGACCAGTTACAACACGATCTACCAGCAAACATCTCCTGCGCCGACAGTGGTACTCAGTGAATCATCAGGGCGCAGGCACTGAGCACTAACTTTTCCGCATGCTGTAATACTTGGAAGGTCAATATGGAATCCAGCTAGTCGTTGAAATGTAAGGATGTTATACTGCTTTATGCTTCGATCCTAAACACACATCCGTAACGATATTCGTACACTAATTTGCACAGACACTTGTTTAGGATTAAAGCGTAGAGCAGTATAACATCCTTACATTTCACAGATTAAAATGAACTGTTCAGAAAATCTATTTCAAAAAGTAATAGACCAGTAAGGAGTCGACAGATTCGCAGGAAAGTTTCGTGCAATTGTTCAACGACTAGCTGGATTCCATGTTAACCATCCAAGTATTACAGCATGTTGAAACGTTAGTGCTCAGTGCCTGCGCCATGATGAACCACTGAGTACCACTGTCGGCGCAGGAGATGTTTGCTGGTAGATCGTGTTGTAACTGGTCCGTGACGATATTCGGACACTAGTTTGCAGACGCGTGCTTAGCATTGAACCATAGAGCAGTATAACATGCTTACATTTCAACATTAGATATAATTATTTCTAAACGATTTCAGGTTTTAAATCATTTTTGAGGGAAAAAAAATTTCATTTTAGCCTTTACCAATTTAAAGATTTTTAACGCTATATTTCTCCGTACTAAACAATATAATGTAATTAATAATAAATTATTTATAGAAATAATGTCACATATAATCAATTATATGTATTTATTATATAAAAAGATGTTGGTCTTCAATTCCATTACTAAAATATTTCCTCAATTAACAACCTAGAGAGGTAATCAGCCACGATCGTTGATCTGGTTGTGATGGTATCTGATGATTTATCTACCAGATTTTGTATTTTCAAAATCAAGATTGTATTTTCTAAAGCAATGCGTATGGTAGGTCTCTTTCATCGTACCTTTAAGTTTCTTGATCTGATGTTGCTTAAATTTCTTAGTCATGTCTGTTTTAATCTATTTAATGTACCACATAGAATCTGTATATCCTCGTACTTTAAGAGAATGAAATACATCGGAAATGTGATGCTTTCGAGCCACAAAGCTCGTATATCCATTAATTCGTTAGTGTTTATTCGCGATATTGCTTATTCGAAATTGATTTGTCAGATCATTCACAACCCTAGACACGTATTGTTTGGT
This sequence comes from Pomphorhynchus laevis, assembly GCA_012934845.2. Lineage (NCBI taxonomy): Eukaryota > Metazoa > Acanthocephala > Palaeacanthocephala > Echinorhynchida > Pomphorhynchidae > Pomphorhynchus > Pomphorhynchus laevis. Next base: position 32,979 of record WNNJ02000672.1, on the reverse strand, counting down.
TTGCTAGATCTTTAGGCAATTGTCTAGCTTACGCGGTCGTTCACTATATATAATATATAATATATAATATATATATGTCATCACAGAATGATTTGTGCCAGAATTGTTCAATTTCAACAAATTATAGTTAACAATTGGAACGATCTTTGTGATGAGCTAGTCCGACCAAAGACAATGGAAAAATCAAAATTGATTTACTGTAGAGATTACATATTTTCATTCATCACTTTTTAATGACTAGAGATGCAACTTTGAGCTGTGCAGTGATTTAGTCAAAACAATAATATAATAAATATAACATATTTACTTATTTCACTAAAATATCTATAAATAAAAAATTATAAGCAATCAGTTTAATTAAATATTTAAAAAATAATTTAATTTTAAAATAATAACCAATTAGTAAAAATCAAATTAGTTAGACAATATCGAAAACAATAAATACTTCTAAAGCTCAAATGTTTTATTTAACGATACGGCTGTAAACAATTCTTATGGTGTATTAAATTTTATTTAGCTTTTAACTCCAAATCATAAATTAAAATTTGATTTTCATCTCCAATATGTTTAGTTTGATTCTTTGTACATTATGTTTATTAAAAAGTCAGTCTGTAAAGTATTTTGTGTACTAAAGAGTTACTTTAAATATGAATCTTATTTAGCAAATGAAAATTTCTTTGTTTAACTTACAGGCATTTCAGTAGTGTTCATCTATGCGCTTAGTTGTTCAATTCCTCAAGGTATTTAGCATTCGGGTATTATACGGAAGAATGTCTATGTGATTTCCTTTAAATAATAAACTTGTTAGAATTTAAGCCGAATTAAAAAATACGCTTTATAATCCCTTCATTATACGACAAAATTTATGTCTTTAACTTTAAATTAATTATATTAATTATATATTAATTATATTAATTATATTAATTATATATTAATTATATTTACGCTTTATAATACGCTTTATAAATATTTTTAATTGCATATGTAAATTTTTCTTTTAAGCAATTACTAGCATTTTAATATTTTGAAGATATCCACAAATAAAATAATTTCTAGTGAAACTGAGTTATAATGGCTTGATGTTTGTAACAAAACTTGATATTTTTCGTTTATCTTCACCGTATGTATAACATACCATTAAATCTCATCGCATTTTACATTTGACCTTAATATGAACTGCAGCGTTTCCAGATATATGATTTGACTTAAATCATGTAAATAGGGTTTTCGTAAATCAATTCATCTTGTTTATTGCGCACATCATTAGATTCACGTTATATGATACTAATGTTGATACCACTTAATATTTCCAACTATTCTAAAAGCGCTGTTCTATTCCTTGAATCAGAACCTTCTAGGCTCCAGTCGGATACACTAAAACATTTCCGTGCTCTAGGCATGAACGTTAGAAAATTGGAAAATTGAATTTTTTGTTAAAACCGTGACTTACAGTTTGGACTATTTGAATACAAATCAAATGTATAATCGAACGAATTAATGTTTTGGTATTGAACCTTTTTTACTGTATAACATTATAGCTTTTGTATTACATTGGTGAGCCTACTTTAAAGTGATTAATAATAAATCAAATTTATATTCTTAAACCAAATTATTAAAACTAAATTTATTTGTCGTCGATTGACGAATTTAATTTTGAATTATATTCCTTCATTAGTTCCGATTCCGTGCTTGTAAATATTCGCTAGACAGAGTTTGATCACTTCATGACAGTAAGAGTAAATGATTCTGCCTTCATATTTAGTTAAAAAGGTTTAATCGAGCCTCGCAATTAATTTAAATGGCAAAATTGAAAAGTTATTTTTTTAATAAAATGAACATAATAAAGAGAAGGAACAAACTTATAGTTTTTAATATAGAATCTTGCATTCAAGATTCTATGCATTGAAGTGGAATCAGATTCTGTCTGAAATACATTAGCTCGACAAATGGCGACTAAGCCATTCAATGCCTGCCACTCATAAATTATCCAAAGTGGCGTGTTATGGTCGATAGTTTTAATGCTAGAAGCTTAAGGACTATTAGTATTCGTTCCAGTTTCTTATAGAAAAATGTTCATAATCAAATAATTTCGTTGCATATCCACATACTTAAACTGCATTTCAAATTTTTCTATAAAAGACTGTAATATCGTAGCATTCATAAGATTTTAGCATGACGTTTAATACGGTGTATCACTCATTCATGGATTCATCATGGAAGCTAGGGTAGTCATAATAGAAGCTAGGAGATTTATTATGTTATCTAGGGATTCGTCATGTTAGCTAAGGTATTAATCATGGAAGGTATGGGATTCACCATTTTAGTTAGGGTATTAATCATGGAAGCTATGAGATTCATCATGCTAGCTAGAGTAATAATCATGGAAGCTAAGGGATTTATCATGCTAGTCAGGATATTAATCATGGAAGCTATGGGATTTATCATGTTAGCTAGATTATTAACCATTGAAGCTATGGGATTCATTATGGAAACTAGCAGATTCATGTATATAAGGATATAATTATCTTATCATCTGGAAGTAGTGCCCGTGAGCATTATGTATCGATATTTATTATATCTATATTTATTTATTACAAGACATGGTATTGCTGTTTTTAGAAAAGTAATGTCCATAGTTATGGCATAAATGCGAATCGCTCGAATTTATCCACAATTTTAATCTTCATTTAAATTTATTATCAGTAAAAATAATAAATTTAGCTAATAAATTGAGTTAATGTTGTTGTAATATCTGTATTATCATAAAGGTATATGCAATTAAGGTACAATGACGAGTTATATGTGATGACAATCAATGGAATATTAAATTTACATATTTAAACAATTCACTGGATAACATAGTGATTAAATTTAATTTAAATGTTTTTAATAATTTGACAGATAATCTTTAAGTGTAATATTCATGCTTTTAACTCGTTAGTTTAAGTTTAATTAAATTTATTCATTAATTAAAGTTTGTTTTGTCGTAAATACATTTTAACCCGCATGTACGTACTGTTTGATTACTTTATTTAAACTGCTTATTATTGTTTTCCAGAGTTATATTGTTGACATTATAATCTAAAGGCGATTTTAAATGATTGCCTAAGTCGTGCATGCTTACAATTGTGTTTTGATAGTAATGCCAGAAACTAACTTAGAGCATCATTTGCAAATATTTAAACCAGTAAATTATTTGCTAAACGTCTATCAGAGAAGACCTGGAAGGTATGAATTATAATTGTTAAGTTATAAATTAAATTAATAATTATATATAAAATTATTAATGTTAAATTATTAATTTTATTATTAATATTATCCTTGCTTCATATTTTCGAATGTCCATATTTGCAGCATTTGAGTTTGCAAGATATTGATCGTATGAAGTAAAGTGCACGATCTATCTGAGGCCTTTTAAGAGGAAAAGTGCAGAAGCATTAGGGGCATAGTATATGACGAAGAGAAGATGCAATGTAATGGTACAACGTCTAACATCAGCATCCGTTTAAATTGAATGTTTTTGATTTATTGTAACTATATTTTCTTTCTTTTATATTTTGTCGAAGCCGAGAGGCGCGATGGCAATAAATTTTCTCTCCATTAATATTATTATTAATATTATATGAATAAAAAATATTTTTTATTATATGAATAAAAAAATATCAAAAAAATATTGTTCAATTATTAATTATATAATTAATTATTTATCTATTTTAATTAATTATTTACTTGTAATTTTTTATCACTTTTACTTGTAAAATGATGTATTGAAGCTTAAACTATCCATGATTCTAGCTAACAAATGTTTACAGACTTTTAATTTGTTTTAAAATTGATATAATTATTTTTAAATTAATCATTGGATATTTGATTATGGGAAGTTATCAGTAACTGCAAATGGTTGGATAATATTAGATAAGAGGGTAAAAATGTTTTAAGTGATACATATTTAAATGTCCTATTTTATTTCAATCGATCAGTTACATAATCACTAGCATCTTTTTACATTCACAAGATACAATGAAAAATATGTAAACGATTAAACCAGTTTTTACACAATTTCTATATTTGTGAACAAATTTGAATTTTATTGCATTATCTGCTTTAGAGTTAAGGTCCGACTTGGATATTTTGTTGTTGTTCCATATTGAACAAAATGCTTATGTTTCTTTTTAAAGGTATATATTTGCTCGCCCTGAATCAATATTGATATCATCACATTGGAATGATAAAGAGATTGCCTCTGAATCGCTAAAGTCAATACCAATCAGCGGAAACAACGAATTTGAATCTCTAACTGAGGTAGCGTTTATAATATTCTCTAGATTATTAGTCCTTAAAGTTTTTAATTTAATTTTTAATTTCTGTGGATATACTTGGCAGGGTTTACATTCGACCCACCACAGTGGAAATCACTGATTATAAGTGAGATAAAGGGTATGAAAAAATTACTAAAAAATTCATTACTCGAATATAAATCAGTAACGTTGTGCATTTATTTACTGATTTACGGAACTTAAACCTATCTTTTTAATAAAATAATGTTAAAACAAATCAGTTAACTTATATTTTTTAATTGTCAAATAATCGAAAATATTCCGTTTGAATGTTTTTGTTGACAGTTTTCTTACTTTCGCTCCTACGATATCGGATTTTGATTACCTAAAATATTTCCATTTTAATTTTTTTAAAAATTAAGTTTGAATTCTAAACTATCAGAATTTAAATGTCCTGATAATGTATACTTATCTTAGAAAAAAAATATTTTCTTATAAAATATTTTAAAAAAATTATTTAAAATTTAAATAATTTAAAATTATTTAAATTTTAAATTTTAATAATTTTTTTAAATTTTTAAAATTTTTAAAATGTATCTTAGACATCGATATATCAAAAAAATATTCTTTTTATCGATAGATGATTAATTTATAGGATTAATTTATAAGATTAATTTATAAAATATAAATATATCAATATCTTAATATATTTAGATTAAAGAAAATAATTCATAAGAAAATAAAAACCTGCGTGTGAAAATGTTATTTATTTAAATTCTATTTTTTTGCACACTGTAATATGAAAAGTATAGCGAACGCTTGTCAGCTAACATCAAAAATGCTGAAAAAATAATCTGGCATAACCATTTTCTTATAAGACATTCTATTATATTGTATGATGATTTTAGTGAAATAATAATAATGATACCGTACTTTTTTTATTTATTGCAAATATTTATTTCTGAATTTATTCATCATACAAAATACGTAGACTTTTAAATAAAAAGTAGTAGTCCCTTAAATTAAGTTTAGGCAACCTATATAATATACAGCATAATAGTCAAACTATATTTCATAAACATATGAGATTAATTGGACATGATATTAAAAACTGTAAATTATTTATTTTAGAACATATTATCAAAGAAAACATTTCAATATTAAATCAAAAACTATTAGAAAAAGAAGATTTTTGGATAAAAACGCTTAATTCCATGTACCCATTAGAATTGAATGACGTTGTATAGTAAATAATAAACAACTATATTATAATCCGGTTTATTTATCTCAATTAGTAATAAAAAACTTTTATTATAAGAAATAGGCAACATGTAATCAGCTATTACTTTTTACACTTCAGCAAACTATACGAAATTATTGTTAAAAACTATAACTTTAGAAACGTTAGAAGACAAAAGAAATTAGAAGAAACGTTATAAGAAACGCCAAGTCGAAAGACGCAGTGCCCTAATAAATTTCCTCACATTATTATGATATTTTATTATATTTTTTATTATATTATATGACTTTGACTTTTTTTTTATTTTCTTGCAGGAATAATAAACCTAAGTACTTGCAAAAATTCATTTTATTTCTTCTGATATCTGCAATTCATTCGAATGGCAGACATACACAAACAACGTATACTCAATTTACACATTTTTACTAGAAATCTATGGATTTTACCTGAAATACTTCAAGTGACAGTACATAGACTTTAGACTAGCTATATTTTTTATGTATGAAAAAACTTTGTAGCTATTTTCATAGCTACAAAGTTTGCAACTTAAAAAAACTTGATTCAGTTGTTTCAAGATAAACAAAATCCGGCTAAAATTATATTTTACGGAATTAAAAGAATTCGTTTCGATGCCATCTTTACAAGCAGATACAGCATAAAAATGTTAAATAGATTGTTCAATTTAACCAGATAATCATAAATATTATATAATATATTTAATATATAATATTAATATAATATATTTAATATAAATATAATATTCGATATATTATATCAAATATTATATTTTGATAATAAATATAATATTCGATACTAAATAATATTTTGATAAACAAGTATAATATTTGATAATAAATAATATTTTAAAATATAGCATATTTAAACATTGAAGTATACACTTTTAATAATTTTTAAATTGATGTCTTTATTCTACACGTTACTTCAGTAATACGATTTCTCCACATACGATTGTCATCGTACTTCCGTTATTTGTCTTCTTGGGATGTCTCCTTAATGTCCATCGCAATCGTAATGTTATCGATTCTGATTTCGATATCAATACCGATAATGCCCATAATGAGCTAATGCATTCTACAAAGTCGTAATGCTTAGAATCTGATTTTTTTTTCGTGAAATTTGCTTTAGTACATTTCCAGCAACCTTTCTAATTCCTCCAGTAGTTGAAAACACCATCGGAATAAAAATACCTTGCTTGATTATCACTATTCTATCCTTATAATTGGCCATTCTTCGCAGCAAATTATATAGTTAAAATATATTAAAATATATTAAAATATTATTAATAAAATAATAAAATTTATATTATTATTTATATTATTTTTTGTGATATAAATAAATTGTTTAAACACATACAAAGGGTTCCCGCAAATAGGCCGTCAAGCACATAAAAAACATTGTTTGTCAACAAGATTACGAAGTTACCGATACAATTCAGTGTTCGTCAGTATTTTTTATAAATACTGACGAACACTTAATTTTAGTGTTATTTATATTATTATTTATATTATTATATAATACTGTACAGCTGGAAGGCTGTACAATATTCTTGGCGGTACCCTCGGCATTGTTGCCCTACCTTCGTGTCTTGCCTTGTCTTCTTCATTGTGCATATCTGATCCTGCTCTATCCGACCACGTCCTTGTTACATGTTCTCTCCCTTTGTTAAAAATCAATGTTCCTTCGAAAATTATCTCGTGTCGTTCTTGGAAATTCTTCGACTTTTCTTTTCACCGCTCTCATATTTACCGCTCTCCGTTAATGTATCCTTTTTCTATTTACCTATCCCCAAATTACTTTTGTACCCTCTTTAACAAGGTATTTTGCTCTATCCTCGATAAAATTCTTCCCCTTTAAACTTTTGTTCAATCACGTCACTATCGTGCAGCATGGTTCGACTCTGAGCGTGTGACTTCAAAACGCCTTCTGCGTCGTTCTTTCAGAACTTATCATCGTTTTCTCAGACTATCTTCAGAATTTGACTCATCCTTTTATCGTAACAAATTCTTTGCTCTTCGTTGTTCGCATAAGCAACTTATGCGTTCTAAGACAGTTATTGGCGAAACAAACTGGCTTCCGCTAATGACTCTCCAGCTAAATGGAAAACTCAATTCTCTACTTTCTCGTTCTTCTGTCATCTCCACTCTTGATCCTTCTCAATTCTCCGATTACCTATTTTCAAAAACCATTTCTCTAATCAATTCAATCATCGTCCTTCCACAAACTTCTTGTATCTCGTCAATTCGTATCCCTGAGCTATTTTACCTACTTGCGCTATCTGAAGATGAGGTATCTTGCCTTCTTATTTCGTTAACTTGTAAGTCCTCTTCTGCCAATCTAATCCCTACTCGAATTCTCAAATTATTGTCAACAGACTTTACACATTTCCTTACCAGCCTCTTTAACTCATCAATCGTGAATGGAATATTTCTTGTTCTTTGGAAAACGGCCATTGTTCGTCCCCTACTTAAAAGGCAATCTCTTGACACCCCTCTTCCTTCATCTTATCGCCCAATATCAATTCTACCAACCTTATCTAAAATTCTTAAACACCTTATCTTTGATCATATCAACAAGTATATCTCTTCATCGCAGCTTTAACCTTCTTTTCAATCTACTTTCCGCTCCAATCATTCCACCGAACTAGCAATTCATGAAATATTTTCAGATCTGCTCTTCGCTCGTGGCAAAGGACTTTGTAGTGTGGTAATAACGCTCGATCTTTCATCTACATTCGACATTGACGATCACAAAATCCTTCTTTCTCGTATTCGCTATCATTATGGCTTATCTTCGTCTACCTTAGCTTGGTTCTTTTCGTATCTATCCGATCGATCATTTTCCGTCCATTCTAATTCAATGTGTTCTCCTTTATATTCTAACTCTTGTGGTATAACTCAAGGTTCAGTACTAGGCCCTACTTTATTCACGCTTCTTCTTAGAAATTTATCTTTTATAACTAATAAATTCTGCTTCAGAGTAATGCAGTACGCTGATGATATACTTCTTTTTCTCGTTCTTCTCCTCATTTCATTAGGCAACTTTTCATATCCTCGTGGGATTGTCTTCGTGCTCTATCAGAACATCTTATTTTTTTTGTGCATGTCCCTCAATCCTACAAAATCTAATGTGCTATGGATTTTACCCTCCTCCGTTTCTGTATTTCCTCCTTCTCTGTATATACAGACTACAATTATTCCTAATTGTAGTCTGTAATATACTAGTATTTCTAGGCGTTCACTTCGACAATAATCTGAATCTCGATCACTTCATTCTTGGTAGAACTAGATCTTCGAACATTCTTCTCCGTGATATTTGTCTAGTCAGAAATTCTCTATATTTTAGTTCAGTAACTATCTTATCACAACCCTTCTTTTCCGCGTTTTGATTACTGTCTCAGCCTTCTCGTCTTTTCTTCAAAGTCATCTCTTAAACATCTTCAGCGCCTCATTAACATTGCTGCGCGCATCTTCTTTCGACTTGGTAAATACGATCATATCTCCTATTTATCAAAACTTTGATGGCTAAGTATTAAACATCGCGTTCGTTTTCGCCCTTTTTTTAACGTATCGCCTTCTCCATTGTAATTATCCTTCTTATATCAATCTGCCAACTCTAAGTGAATCTCGCTATCTTTATACTCACCTACGTTCCTATGCTTCTTGTCTGCTACACGTACATATTCACTCAGCCAACTTCGGCCGTCAATCTCTACATATCGCTGCTCCTCTACTTTTGAATTCCGTACCTGATCACCCGCGATCTTCATGCTCACTCCCATTTTTTCAAAAAGCAATTACAATCAATGCTACTAAACTAGTAACTTTTTTCAATGTTTCGCTTTATGGGCTTGTAAGCACACAGTCTGTGTGCATCTATTACACTCGCGGCTAAGAATTGGTAATATTTTTTAAAATATTTCGATTAAACAAAATTTGCTTTCCAAGCTATGGTTTCTGCAGATAGGAATTATAACTAATATGTTGAATTATTTTATAAGTCCCAAAATTTAACATTCACGTTACAAGCTTGATGTAACACTGGAATAATAGCGAAGTTGGTGTACTACAATTGTATTAAAAGAAATAATTTTTGATAATAAAAGTTTGTGCTAAAATTGCTTTTTCTTGCATTGCTTAAATGAGCTAGCGAAACATAAATTTAACATTTTATTTGATCCTGCTTTAACATTCAGGATTTAAATGATGAATCAAAATAATTTATTTTTTAAAACAATTAGCAAAACTAAATAAAAGGTTATTTAAATTATATAAAATGTTTGATAATATAAAGTTTTTAAATATAAAGTTAAAGTTTTTAAATTTAAAAACTTTAAATTTTTTAAATAATAAATGTAACATTGAAGTTTTTTATTTAACGATATTGATTATATTTATTTATTAAATGTGGCTAGCTGCACGCTTACAAATCCAGCTTATAAGCAAAAGTAAAAATATAAGAATAAGTAAATAATTTAAAGTTTAAGACAAATTTTATTAGTTTATTAGTCTCAACCAAATTACTCGTATTTTTTGATTTTAAAAACATAATCAATTATTTAATGACATGTTTATTGTTATTAATTATCACGATGAAAAGTCGCTAAACCTCATGATATGATTGAATCGATTACATGAGCACGTTCCATAATATTATGATAATATTACAGAATAATTAATACACCTTATTTAACCTTAATTCCATAATCTATAGCATATAAGTAGATTAATTTATAATTATTTATAAATATGTATATACGAATTATATATACATATAAGCATACATTTATAAATAATATATTTTTTATATAACCTTTCAATGTTCACTGCTTAAATAAACGGACATGACGCAATTTATTCCAAAAATTGTTGACATATTATGCTACGTAATTACACATTTAATAATTCAGATCAGCAAACTGATAAATTAAAATTTTAATACCTGGAAATAAATGCATAAACCTTTTTAATATTTGAAATTAAACTAATTATGTTTTCATTTAAATCAAATGTTTAATACTTTTACTGTTGTTCTACGTTTTTATTATATCTTCTACTTGTTGAAGTTCACTTAATTATTAGGGCTATTTAGACAATCCCTCTTGAGCTATTTGATGATGACAATGATTTTAAATCTAATAGAGAACACAATCGTAGATTTATAGAAGAAGGCGACTTTCATAGGTCAGAATTTCATTCTGGAGAAGAACGTGACTTAATTAATGTTACCACGCGTGACGAGAATAGCGAAGATGGTTTTAGTAGTTTACTAATAAGGTAAAATCCTTAAAGTCTCAAAGTTTTCATTTTAATAATTAAGATTTTATAAACGATTTAAATTTGTCGATTATTTTTGTAATTTAACTTGATTAAAATGAAAAATATAAAAATTTTATTTTTATATTTTAATTTTATTTTTTTAATTTTTATCTTCTAATATTTTACTGGATAACACATTGTTTCTTAATTTAGTTGGAAGTTTTTTCATTCATTTTTCCAATTCTTACAGTTTATTTTCTTAAAAGTAATATTTCTCGTTTTAATAAAAGAAATAATTTGAAATATAATGAAGCAGCAAACACACGTATGTATTTTTTTCGATTGTGGCACGATTTTATCCTCACAGATATTGATCTTATTTTTGATACAGCAGGACGCTACTAATCAGTCTGAATGGGTCTCAGCTGCTGACCCGGACCTACATTTCAAGTTTCGACCCTTATTATTTGCTTTCTCCGTACACTGATGCTGATCGGATTTGAACTCAGGACGTCTGTATCGCAGTTCAACGCTACATCTACTTGGCTGGCTGCTCCAGTGGTGTAGATATACATTTCTGTATATTACTTTTGGTAAAGGATCGTATTCTAACGATCAATGATCGGATTCTAACAATATTATAATGTTTTATAATATTAACGTAATATTTATAATATTAATTTATAATATTGATGTAGTTGTGTTATAGTTTAAGTATTTGAATTAAGTTAATTGAAGGCAAGAAAGGAGCTCGTTACTTTTATAAAGGAGCTCGATCCATTTTAATTTTATATAAATTATATAAAATATTATATAATAATTGTTTATTATTTATTTATTTAATTTTTATTTATCATTATGCTTAATTTAATCTAGACTCAGTAAGCTGATCTGATTAAACTAAACATATATTTATTATTTGATTTAGTTGATTTTTTAGTCTATTTGATTCTGTTGTGCCTTTTGTTTGATTAAAATGCCCCTGTAGATAATTTTAAATATATACGTATACTCGTTATCTTTCATAATTGATGAATAATTAATATAACATTAAATTCAAATATTAATATTTGATTAAATTTATTATTGAATTTCAATATTTAAATGTTTTGTTAGAATTATATTATTAAATAATTAATAATCATTCATTACATAGGCAATTGATATTTTCGTAATGAAAAATTCTATTGTAATTATTGATCATTAACTGCTTAATTTCAGAATTACTTATTGAAAGGTTAGAATCCTTATTTATAAAAAGTAAAAAACATGATTTTATTGATAATTAAAAACCGTAAAACTTCGTCATTATGTGCTAATTCTTAATTCATAATTGTTTTTCTTAGCGATGAAGAACTATCGAATGTCGCAATTTATAATTTATCAAAGCAACGTTCAGGTAACAGTAACATTTTGCGTTTGTTTCGAATATAATGCATTTCCACGTAGACTTTGTTTAGAAAATCTTGACGATTCAGTATTCATATCGGAACAGGTATCGGAATTGGGTCAAAGCAGAGAAAAATGCCCACAATGTAATAATTTGTACGACAGAAAGAAAAAACGACGAATTTCCGAAGCTTGTGGCCATATGATATGTCTGACATGTTCATCAACCAATGACGATTGTCCATTATGCCTAAACGCTAATGTATAAAACTTTTTAAATTATTATACAAAATCAGTGAAATTTAGTTATCAATCCCAAAAGACGACAACTTTTGTGAAATTATAAATGAGGAGAATTTTACCAGTAAGCAAAAAATGAATATTAGTGACATGTCAAATGGTACAAATAATTCTGTAAACTTTGCTGGGTGTAAGCCAGATGCTAGGCTAAATGCTAGCCAGTCAAATTTCAAAGTCGGCCTTAAGCATTTAGCTCCTAAAATAATACCAGAAATTGATTTGACGATACACGAATCTTGCTCTCATGGTGTGGGTCTTAAAGGTACTGTTAGAAAGAGCGTCCATGAAATTGATTTGACACATCAGCTGTCTAATTCACCTAAAAAAATATCTCTATGGATTAATGATGACGTTCATGATTCGGGACCAGAATATTGTAAGACATATACGCATTCACATAAAATGTTTGAGGTATTTCGGCAAATTTTTGGACTGAAGGAGTTTCGACCAAACCAAAGGGAAGCTATTAACGCGGCTCTTCTAAACGAGGATTGTTTTATAATTATGCCGACAGGAGGAGGAAAAAGTCTATGTTATCAATTACCTGCTTATCTGCAATGGGCAGAAAACAAGACAAAACGCGCTATTACTATCGTTATATCACCCTTAAAGGCACTTATATACGATCAGGTTCAGAAACTTCAGTGCCTTGGTATTCCCGCCATGCAGTTGTCATCAACATCTGGAAGTCCAAGAAAAGAATGGCAATGTTCTTCATTTGATCGAAATGATTCGACTACAATTGTTTATCTAACACCTGAAAAGCTGGGAGCTGGTGAGAGTGGGTATCGAATGCTCGACGACCTGTATGCAAGTGAGCGTTTGAATCGATTCGTAATTGACGAGGCTCATTGTGTCAGCGAGTGGGGCCATGATTTTAGACCGGACTATAAAAGCCTAGGCCGTCTTCGTAAACGGTATCCAAAAGTGCCTTTAATGTTACTTACCGCTACAGCTACGAATCAAGTAAGAATAGACGTACTTAAACAGATGAATCTGTTGCCGAGTAAATGTAAATTATTCATTCAATCATTTAATCGACCAAATTTGAAATATGTCGTCCTAAAGAAGGAAAAGGGTCAAACTTTCGAAAGAAATATAATTGATATGATAAAAACTGAATTTCCGCAGCAGAGTGGTATTTTGTATTGCCTTAGTCGAAACGATACTGAAAAGATGTCCTCACTACTATCTCGCAATGGAATCCCCTCACTTGCTTATCACGCAGGACAAAGTGACAAGACAAGAATTAATACTCAACAGGCATGGACAAATGATCAATGCAAGGTAAGTTTAATTATAAAGTCAAGCCTTGAAATTATTTTTTCATTTTAAATATTTAATATAAAAAATTAAAAACTGACAAACTGATTTGTCTCCACCAGAATGCGAAGCAGAAAAGAGTATACGGCAGGAGCTCAATGAAAAACGTAAGGCTGATCTGTCGACATCGTATGTTATTAGGAATCATCAAATAGCGATGAAACATAAACCAGTCAGCAATTCGTCTTCTCTGATGGAATTAACCGCACATAATACACACCCAACTTTAGCTCAGGAAGTGGTTAAGGATATTACGATCGACCCCACAAATGAGGAAAATATATGACTAGCAAAGCCAACAGTCCGTCAGCACTATAGTGATATTGGTGGTAATTCGCTTTCTGTATTACTATTCAATGTCGAGGGCTTGCAATCATATATATGAGGGTATCGTGCCTTGGTTTGACTCTTTTGACGTGCTTGTATTAACAGAAACGTTTATGACTTCCAAGTGCTCGTTGTCGAAATTCTATACTTTTGATATACCTGCACTTGTTGCCCTATTTGTCAGACCTATCGGTGGTATCGTTTTATCAATAAAGCTTCCGCTTGATTTGTGGAATTGTAAACGATCCGATAATGTTGTCACTCGCAATACTCCATTTATTATGTTTGTGACAGCATATTTCAATCCTTCCTACTCAGCAGCTATTATTGTTGAGGTTTCACAACACCTAAATCTCAGTCATTCGTACATGCCCGTGTTAGTAGCAGGTAATTTTAACGCCCGCTTTGAATTACCTATATGCTCAAAGTTGATGTCGTAAATTAATTATTTTAGAATGATTGGGATAGAATTGCATGTCCCCAAAGAAATGTAGTCGTATTAATCCTGGAATGGTCGTAGCTGTGTGGATATATTTTTCACAAACCTTCCCGTTTAGGCTTTACAACTTGAGCTTGATAGCTCTTGGTCTCTCTTACGCAAACATAAATCGGTTTCTTGTCAAGTCCGAATAATGAAGAATACAGGACATGTTCATGTCTCCAGCTCAACTAGCCGTTTCATCAGAGAGTCCGATTTGAATATAAATGCAATTAACGATGCATGTGCATTGCTTCTAAGGGGATATGTTGAGGCCAGTATTGCCTTGACTCGTGACGCATAATCGTTGGCTTGTCGAAAAAGATATACAACTAGAAGTAACTACTCTATCCGTAAGCCAGGTTGGTTACGCGCGTTACACTTTTAGTTAGTTGCTTTGAATAAAAAATCAAGATTTGATTCTTCCGTTTGTAGTGAGTTTGCCGTGTTACGCAGATTATATTGTAAGAAGGTCGAATTATTGCGAAAAGTCCGATTGCTAAAAGAGGAACAACATCTTCTTGTTTCAGCAAAGAGTGCGACTTGGAAGATTTTAAATCGCAGCTTTAATATTTCGACTCATATACCTCTATCGAATTGGTTATAGCATTTTAGTGAAGTCCTCCATAGTCCATCGGAAGAATCGGAAATTATAACTAGACTAATTAGCTACATCTCATATGATGATGACTTAGATCCTCTTAATGCCCCTTTCACAGCTACTAAAATTTATGAAGCTTTGATAGCTATGAAAGTCAGAAAAGCGTCAGGTCCAGATGACCTATGCGTCGAACATCTGAAGGCTGCATTACATTACTGAAATTTTTTTATTAAATTATTTGAAAGTTCTTGAAATTCTTTTTTGATGAATTTCTTTGCGGTCATCCAATTCGTTCCACTTGGCGCCGTAGTATTATTAAGGTGCTCTATAAAGAAAAGGGTGATGCAAATGATATCAATGCCTACCGCGGTATCGCATTACTGAACCATTCGTACAAATTGTTGACATTGGTTGTCTCAAGGAGAATGTATTCAAATCGAAGTGCAGTTCTTCGCGGCTCTCAAGTCTCTCTTTATGCAATCTTCATAGACTTTAGAAAAGCTTTTGATCTAGTTGATCGCTAGGTTCTACTTACGAAATTATCGACAATAGTAAACATACCGGGACCGATGCTTTTACATTCTATATTACAGCCTAGCTCGCTGCGTATCTCAGACGGCATTAGTCTATCGGACGCGTTTATTACTGATCGAAGTGTTCTACAAGGTGATCTGTTGAGTCCCCTTCTGTTTTTGTTTTTCGGGTTTGATCTTCAGTTCAAACGTCAAAACTCGCACGGGGAAATAATTTTGGTGCTATATGCTGACGATTTAGTAATATTGACAGATACACATCAAGCGGCCCACTGTGCTTTGATAATCTTGACCTATTTTGTACAGCAAATAAATTAACTGTAAATCTCGAAAAATCAAAGGTGATCAAGTTAAGACGAGGAGGAAAACTTGCACATGTTCTACGGATAAAAGATGAAAATCTGGATTTATGTCCGAGCTAGCATGATTTAGGGTTTCATCTGCGATCTAGATGGACTTTTACAGATACATTAATAAGAAAAGTGCGAAGATAGCTTTGGCATCATCATTTTCTAAAAAATAGGCAGCCTATCCTTTCAAGGAGCTCTGCGCTACTTTAATGTGATGCTTCGTCCAATTATTGAATATGGATTGCGAGCGATTTGGGAAGATCTGAAGGCGTTAAATTTCCAGCAATTAGAAGAGTGTGGATGGCGCTTCATTAAAATAATTGTTGGGATCTCGCCTAAATGATCATCTTTATTAGTGACAATTCTATCGCAAATTGACCCTTTATCTGTCCAAATCCACGGAATCCTAAATTTGCCAATAACCGATGAATTTGAGTGTGACCTAGCGCATTTTTTGGAAAAGAAATCGCAAGTAAACCCAGAGTTTTTGCTTACACCAGTGATGACACAAGTTGCATGGCAATATCCGAGAGCGTCCAAACGTCCACTAATTTGGAGAGTTTCAATTCATGCATATCATAATAAGCTGTGTGCCGTAACTATTCCTTTGCATACTAGATATCATTTGTGTATATGCAAGTTCTATCTCCAAGGGTGTGAAGCTCAACATATTTTCGATTGTGTGGTGTTAAAGTTGTGGCCACTATCAAAAATCGATAGTTTGTGAATGTGATTCTCATTCGATCACTTGCTTTGCAAACTGCGCCCCCAGATTAGAAGTTCACATTGACACGAAGCCTTAATAATAGCAAAGAAAATAAGTCATATTTGTGCTTATTCAATGTATACATTGTGTTGGTTCACTGCGTATTCGTTTGTTTGACATTTAGTCAATCTGTTTTTTTTATGTTTTATGTTTGCCCACATCTGCGAAACTAAGTGGCTTAATAAATTCGCTTCATTTAAAACAGTTAAAAACTGTTTTAACATTTATTAGTAAATAAAAACAATAGACAAAATTAATTTTAAGCAATAATTAACGATTTAAGTTTTTATTAAATGTTAATTAATAACTCGTTTGTTGTTCAACATTTTTATATCACCAAAATATTTAGAAATTTTTCTTCAAATTTTAATCTTTAAATTTACTGATATTTTACAGTTTAATACTTTAAATTTACAGTTAAATACTGATCTTTTACATTAATTAAATAATAACATTAGTCGACTGCTGATATTTATTTTTAGTTGTTTATATAGGTCATTTGTGCCACCATAGCATTTGGAATGGGTATTGATAAACCTGATGTTCGTTTCGTATTTCACATTTCTATTCCAAAATCAATTGAAGGTTACTATCAAGAATCAGGCCGCGCTGGTCGTGATGGCAAACCTGCCACGTGCGTTATGTTATACTCGTACTATGATATGATAAAGCTGAAAAACCTTATTACAAGTAACAATGTGACATATCAAGTAATTACTTTTTCCATTTTGATTTTAAGAGCCATCAAACACAGCAGGTGAATATCGATCACCGGCCACAATTTCCCGTGCCATTGACCATATACATCGGGTTGTTCAATACTGTGAGAACAAAGTTGACTGCAGGCGTCGTCAGCTTCTGGCCTATTTCGGAGAACGATACCATCAATCGAAATGTAGTGTCGATAACGGTGGCGATCAATCTTGTGACGTATGCAGTCAATCGAACCATCCATCAATTGTCGACGTTACAGACGTTGCCTCGCAAATGATCAAGTGTATATGTCAATTGACAAAGCAAGGATCTCTAGACAATACGTTAGCTCAATACGTTGACATATTTAAAGGAAGTATGAACGCTAGAGCAATGCAGTACGGTCAGAATAAACTTGATGCTCATGCGTGTGCAGCAAAGTATACGCGATGCACAATTGAACGATTGCTTCTTAAGCTGGTTTTAGCTGGTTATTTGAAGCAAGATATCCAATTAAGTAACTACGATACTGCTATAGCGTATATTTGTCCAGGTCCAAAGGCTGATCAGTTTTACACAGCCAACGTTCCAAAAATACTTTTACCAATTGAGAAAGCTGATAAGCAGACAGATCCGCATGAGTTGAAAAATCGAACGCTTTCATTAAATGATGATCAGCTAACCATACGAAGGATAAAATTGCGGTGTCTTAAAGATCTTAAAGATTGTTTGGAGAAAATCGAACAGGAAACTGGAAGTTGCAGACAGGCCTTTAGTGAAACATGCTTACGTGAAATGGCAGAGCAGCTTCCGGGTGACAAGCAACAAATGCTTAACGTTACAGAGGTTACAGAACGAAAATTCGCCAAATACAACGGATGCCGTCTTCTAACGATAACTTCTAAATACAAGGAGCAAGTGGACGAAATTATTAAGGCTCAGGACAATCGCAAATGCGAAGCCAATAAGCGGACTGCTGACAAATCACTTAGCCGACACGATATTCTTTATTCATCGTTTCCTTCTAAAAGAAAACGTCGAACATTTAAGAAACGAAGACGTAATAATTTTCAAAGCGGTAAAAAGTTTAAAGCAAACAATAAATTTAAATTGATGGATTCAACTAAATGAATTTTTAATGTTGATCGTGTAGACTTTTGTAAATATGTTTGTAAGTGTTATGTTTATAAATTTTAATGTTTGTGTATTCAATTTTGTAAGAAAGTTGAAAGAAAGTTTTACGTTAAATATGAAATGTTGTTACGAAATATTTGCATAAGAATTCATACTCGTACATACCATTTAACATTAAATATAATACATAAAATATTGAAATTTTAGAAATTGCAACAATTTGTAACGATATTGTATTTCTTAAAAACCATTTAAATAATTTAATAGTTATTATAAAATAAAATCCAACAGAAAATCATAAAATATATAAATCAACAAAATATTATTAAATATGAATTTAAAATCTTAAGCGGAAATTTTTATCGATGGATAATAAATAATATACTTTGTGTTAGATAAGACACACAAGATAATCAATTAGAATCAGGAAATAAACGAAGTTACAATACCAAAGACCACCAAAATTACTCCCTCTGAGTCATATACTGCGTTAATTATTTGTGCTTATGCAATATTTATCATCATGAAAGCGTTAAAACTATTTAACTAACCTCTTCAATAGCAAATATAACTGGCAAGGTCGATATGCCACCTTTTAAGTCAGCAAGAGTAGCTTTTTATTTTAATTTAGGAAATTTTTATCGATGGATAATAAATAATATACTTTGTATTAAAATAAGATACTATATAATCAAATATATTTTATACTATATAATCAAATTTTATGAGATCAAATACGTCATTAGCACGTATTTGGCCACGCTGTTATGCTGGGTCGAAGAATAGGAGCCGAAACATGATTACATAGTAGTTCCTCATGATGAGCTTTATTCTGGACATCGTAAAAATCGTTCATTTAAAAACTAAAAATAATATAAAAAAATCGTATTAAAATTACGTATTAAAATACGTAGTATTTTAATATATCAAAATATATAATATTAATATTTAATATATATGATTAAATATATAATATTTTAATATATATTTTTTACGTTTCAGATCAGTATTTTTGCAAGTAGTATCCACCATTGAAATTTTATCACGTGTCTACGTGTAATGACTATTTTTATTCTGTGCGTTACTTTTATCTATAAGCCAAGGGCAGTAAGAATTAAAGTTTAACTGTAGGTACATTGTTATACAGAATACTAATGTTTTAAGCTTGAAACTTATAGAAAGATCAATCAAAACAGTAATTTATTTTTATATTTTGATGGTTACTGCATCATTAGAAAAATCGAAAACAATTTATTCGAATTAAAATATTGTGTTGTATTTTTCTGATAGCTTTAGCTGTCGAAATATAAATGTAAATTTCAAGCGGTTTGATGTAGCTTCAATATCAATATTTTATTTTAAATCCTATATATAAGCCAATAGCAGTATGCTACATTTCAGTATTTGTTGACATCATCAGCTACTGATCCAATACCTACTTTTCACGTTTCAGGTCTTTTAATGGTGGCTTATTACTACTCTGACTCGTCAGCTTTTATTTGCAATTAGATTTAATGAAAGACTTTTTTACATTCCGCGAATTTAATTTAAATCATTTCTGATTTCAAATTAAATCAGCGTTGGAAAGGGGAAGGTTTTATTTTCAATTTGAAAATCTACATATTTTTCCCTATGATTACTATTATCAAACTAGTCATCTATAGTTTGTTTCCTAATTTTAAGTTGATATACTGGCGCAGTCATTGTTACCATTGAAATGTTGATGACTATTTTATATCTTGCACACTACTTTAATCCTATCTTTACGCCAACAGCGGTACGCTACATTTCAGTATTTGTTGACATCATCAGCTACTGATCCAATACCTAAGTTTCACGTTTCTGTCCTTTTAATCAGATCATTCAACCGAGGCTGTATATTTTGTACAATAGATTTAAAAATTTAAATATCTTTATTTAAAGTAGATTTTTAATAAATAAGAATTGACATGATTAAAATGTCACATGTTAAAATGCTATGATGTAATTTTTAACTTAGATATTAACATTTAATAACATTTATTGTACAAAATATGTAGCCAAAGTTAAGTGATCTGATTCTAGCAAGATTCACTAAGTAAATAAAAAAGGGATTTTGTAAGAATAAAAAAGTGACTCCGTAAATACACAAAAGAAGTTATTTATGATGAAGCAATAAAGCAAAGAGAATAGCAATTATATAAAGAAGCAATTATACAATAGCGATCAATTACAACAAATTATTTTTAGTTTATGAAAATTAATGGAAAATAAATTGACTACATAAACTGCATATCATATGGATTAACATCTTTCTTATTATTTACAAAAATAATAAAAATAATTACTTATAGTCCATTCATTTTCACCTATTCGCATTTGCATGCATAAGTATTCATTGTATAAAAATATCAATGTATAAGTATTCATTAGTATGCTTATATATCGCTAATTACATTGATTGTAACACCATTATTGTCCACACCCTCCTAATGACAGACTTTGCGAAAGGCCGATCAGGAGGCGTACTTAAAATTTCGTCTCTATCTCGACTTATTGAACAGCACTTACAAACTCAAAACACAGCTAGACTGTTCATCGTAATCGACGCAGCAGGATATGATCAAAGGTTCCAGGCGCAAGGACAGCCCCATGACGCAAGTGATTTACAAGCTGCTCGATTGCACCCGTATCTGGCCTAAGGACGCGTACATTGAGAACCTACCCCGCTTCCTTGCGGAATTAACGACGAAAGAAGAAGATTGCCCATATAGTGGATTAGACGGGTCAAAGCTGATTCTCACATTAAATTCGCTATTGTAATTTTAATGACTCATCCCAATAAAATTTTGCCAATTATTTTCTTCTTTCTGAGCTTGTTATGTGTCTACTGTTGATTTATTTCCAAGGTCGATAAAAATGAGGTATATGCCTCCCTTATTTATAAAATGTCCCATTTGTTGTCGCAGGATAAATAGAAAGAGCATTGATTGTAAAACGGCCTAGAACAATATCAATAGTGCACATCACGCAACTTCATATTTGTTGGTCGAAACTGAGTTGTTGCTCCATGATACTAATTAATAGGTAGATGTTACAATACATTTGTAACAGCTACTCTGAAACTAAGCGATTTTACTAAGTAAATGAAGAATAAATCTAGTTACAGTTAGAAGAGAATTTTTTATAAATGAAGAGAAGGTTTTAAACACAAGCAGCTGCATTGTAAATTCCTATTTTAAATGCATTTAAATTTTCTATTTTGTTTAATTTAAAATTTAGGATCAATAAAACAGTTTTATATTATGCAGTTCAGCATAATGGCAATTGCATCTGTTTATAAACGATTATTTTTAGCTTTTGTGTAACGCAACCATTTTAGAAATGTTTACTATAGTGTTACAGACAGCTAATGACGATTTCTTCCGAATATTTCTTCCGGACACATGACGATTTCTTCCGGATATTGCAAATTTTGTATTTTCACCTAGTGCTTCTGCTTTCTTCACTTCATTAATTAAAAGTGTTAATTATTTGCTATTATTTCTTATTTGCTGTGCATAAAATAATAAACTATTTGGCTAAATCATTTTCTTTCAGCAAACGACTTATTCTTGGAATGATTTTTGTGAGAATAAAAATAACAGCGATCAAAAATTATAATTCAAATGTACAAAAGCATTTCGAAAATTGGAAACAAAATTTATTTTAAAAATTTCGACTAAATATGGATAATCCTTCCAACTATATATAATCCTATAAAAATAAAAGTTTAATTACGAATTTAAATACCTAAAAATATATTCCTGTTATTGTAACGCTATTTAAGAAACCCTTCAATTGGTCCTTTATTAATTTTTTATAATTAATTCTTTATTTTTGTATATTATAAAACTTATTGAAGTAACAGAAATTGTTTAAATTGCGGTTTAATTTAATATAACAAAATACTATCGTTAATATAAATCGTTAGTTGATTACGGAATCTATTGTATTTTCTGTTACTACGTTTGATCAACTTTTAATAATCGTAATTTGGATTTATAATTTTATACCGGTAAGTTTTTATTCAGGGCAATATTTTGTGGTATTTTAATATCCGTATACAATTTACTAAATTGTCATTTCTAAATCGAAACTAATAAAACTAATTTATCACAAGTTGTTGCGAAACTTCTTTACATATCATTTTGAGAAGAAGGTATTTTTTTAATTTCCAAATTTATTGTGCTTTAATGTCTAGTGAATAATACCGAAATAGACCACTTTATACAATCCGACGACTTTGATCACCTGATTTTTATGTAATTTTTAGTGTGAATTAAAAGTTAAATTTTACCTTTTACATTTCAGTTATCGCAGATTTTTGTTAACATTTCAAACCAACTTTATTAAAGTAATTTATTGGAAATTATTAAAACTTGTGTTTCATGGGGGGATCCATATTTATATTCTTGCGATTTACGATGTGAACAACTTTATTTGAAAAGTCAAATGTTAAATGCCTAGATGTAAACCAGATTGACATTTGCAACACAACAGCAGCGACATATGACTAAGAGTTATGTACTCATAGATTTTACGACACCATTTCGTGCATACAATCGCACCTTGGGATTGACAAATATGTAGATCAGATTTCAGGCAGTAGTAATGGAATGCACTGATATAAGGGTTAAGTTTCGTTGTGTTTAAATAGGGATATTAAAACCAATATCTTAAAATTATAAATAATAAAATTAAATATTCTTTTTTAACATTTTTAATTAGAAATATATAAAACTAATTTATATAAAATCAAATATTTTAAGTTTAAAGAAAAATGGATGTCCAGAAACGTAGATCAGCTAATTATAAATGTGTTTAGTGAAACAAAAGTTTAATATTTAAAGATGATATTTGCCATTGATTAATTTGAAATAATTATTAATAAAATTTTTACTGCAATTTATTTCGATATGATTAATAATAAAAATACGTATTTAAGTGACGTCAAAACGGCTTACTTTATGCGTAATCTGGATTATCGTAAAATTGCTAGACCGCAAAGAACGTCATTTACATATCCCTACTAAAATTACTTTAATTACCCAAGTCTGTTGTAGGTGTGGAAAAATACAAATTTAAAAAAGTCAGTTATTTAAAAAGTCTATTATTGTAGCACAATGACAAATTACACAAAGTTTGATACCCATGTTTTTTATATCCCCTTTTTGTAAGCAGAAATCAAAATTGGACAAATCTTGTGCTCGTCTGATAGTTCGTTTGACAGACAGGTATGAAACATTGCATAAGATTTATCTTTTGTAATAAAGGTACAATTAAAATAATTGTTTTTGAAAACCCTTTAAACAACAGATGTTTTCGTATTTCTGATTTGACAAAATAGTCGTTCCCAATTATATCTGGAGAACACTGACAACCTATAGTCTACTTTTTATTTCATAATTGTCAAATAATTACAAAAAATCATCATCGATAGCTTATGTTAACGTATAAGCGTACGGTCAGCATCCTCGAATTAGGAGGCTGTTGTAATGTTTTATTAGGGAAAATCGTAATTGATGTATTGCATAAGAATGCATTAGAAAAAAGCTTCTCTAATAAAGAGACAAGGTCAGTGATTGTTTTCTTGTAAATGCATTTACACTAATGCAAATATTGATTTAATGGAATAGGAGAGCTTTCATCTCATAGAGGTAATGATTACTTTTGTTGCAAGAGATCTGATACACGATCTTAATGCACGATGGTGATGGTCAGAATGCAATCTGGCTATAGTCGATAGTGGTCGAGCATAGTTTAAAAAATAACAATGCAAAAACATTCAATATTAAGACTTATCACGACTAAAAACCTTTAAACAATTCCGTTTAGGCAGCGTGCAACATCAGTGAAAGTTAGTATCCAAGTTTGTAACGTATTTACTTCGTTTCCAAGACTTTAAGATTCAAATTTGTACAATTTTTAGTACGCATGAAATACATATATAATATAGCAAAATATAGCAACGTATTTGCAATTGATCAATACTAATTCAAATTTGGGTAAAATTTAGCAGGAAAATTTATAAAATTTAAAAATTTAAAAAAAAATTATTTTAGTGCCTGCAAAAATTTTATTTTAGCAGGCAAAATAATCACGAAATGAATGGCTTTCAGTTTCTACAAACCGAAAATTTTCTAGCTACTTCTTCCTCTATCTTAATACAGCATCGGGTTTAATTACACAAATTATACATTTTCTCTAATACATTCTTCCACGTTAAAATATCAATTTGTATCAATTTTTATCTGGCATTACCACAATTTTTATCTGGCATTACCAAATCTTGCTTATCAATGTGAATAAAATGTCGAAATCAAAGCATAATTTTTAATTTTTAAGATAAAATAATAAAAACTAAATAATTCTATCTGGAGATTAAATGCTAAGTTTATAATTAAATAATAATAAACTATAATTAAATAATTAGCTATAATTAAATACTAATTATAAGTTTATGAAATCTTGTAAACATTACTCTTGTATATTAAATGGCACTAAATCAATTAGAAAATATTTTATTTTGAGATAAAATGCTAAATGATTTTATCAAAATCTTGTCAACTTTTAAAAACTATCAGATCAATAAGACGACATTTTAGAATTTCCTTTAAGAAACTTCACATTCAAGATAATGTGCTCGCCAGTAAAAAGCATTGAAGAGAAGAAAATCAACTTTAGTGATCAACTAAAATCTTAGCAATCATAGCACTATGCCGAATAAAACGATTTTGAATAGCAAAAAGTGATCTTAATCAGTGAATTTTGTACATCATGAGCTATATAATTTTAATCTTTTGTTCAAAACGATAACATTATTTATAGTTCATCTCCTGTAAATTTAGTATCATTTACTCAAATTCTATTCGTGTTATGTTATCAACCAGTTTTAAATAAACATTGACCATAACATATAATTGATTAAATATTGACACAATTTAGGCACTTTTAAAATACAGTTTACCATTTATTCAATGTTTATACTGAATTTCGAGCTAAGACACAGCTGTAAGTAAAATACAATTACTTAAATTGGTAACTCAGTAAAAATGTAGATGTTCTTTTTAACATAAGTTCACAAGTCATATTGAATTATATAATATGTCCATACTGATCTGTATTTTAAAATATCCAGTAACAATCAGGTATAGTTGAACTATAAAATATTATTTGAATATTTCGCTAGTAATTACTAGCATATTCAAAAATTTACATAAAAATGAAAATGATCTGATCATTACATTAATAATTATCAAATAATTGATTTCGAAGAAAGTACCATATTATTAAAAAATAAATAATTTATATAGCATAAATTATGTTTGCAATCTATTTTTAAAATGTTTTATTTATTTTTTGTTTTATTTATTTATGTTTTACAATCTATCCGTTGATTATAAAATCCTTTATAAAGACTGCGATAACATATACATAGGTCAAACTGGGCAAGGTATAAATAAAAGAGTAAGCCCGTATAAATGCACACGTAAACGTGGAACAAGCAGTGACTTAGTTGATCATAGCATTTATAATGATCACATAATTGATTTCGATGGAACCATCTTATCAAAAGAATCCAATATGTTTAAACGAAAGATTTTAGAAGCGTTTTATATTAACAAACTAAAGGATAACTTAATGGTTAGTAACAAAGCTGACTTGACCTAAAAATTAATACAAACGAAAGCCTTTGATTGTAACAATTTTTTACTTAGCATTTAATCATTTTATGTTTTTAATTTGTTTTTGATTTTTTTCTTTTTCATTTTTATGTTAATTTTTGAAGATTCTAGTAGTTACTAGAGAAATATCGAGATAAGTTTTTTGTCGTTCAACTGATTGTTCCTGAATTTTAAAAAGTTATAACTATTTCAGGTTTGTGCTCTAATTTTATAAAATTGAAAATCAAAATTAGAACCAAAATTCGTAATAATTAAATAATTTTAAGTTTCTTAATTAATTAAATTAATTATTCAATTTCATTTAATCGAGGACATAGTCGAGCTCAAACACATCATAACAAAAAGTTTTCATATATAGAGCTTGCACATTAACCTTCGAAATAATTCCATGGTTCATTATTATTTTTCCTTTTATATAAATTGGATAAACTGTCATTATTTAACATATCGTCTGACATCAATTGCCCCATCCAATAATCTTCAATAGATATGCATTTTTGTTTTTCTTCGAAATTCAATTTTATTATCGAAATCCTATTTTGCAACGTGGAAATAGAGTGCTTTACACAATGTGATACCACTCCACACGTATTGAACTTTTCGTGTTATCATTTATATGGTTTTCTTGATTATATGCTCGTTTGCTTAATAAAAACGATTTAATGTCCGCATTTCTATTTGTGAGCCTTCCTTCAATTGCCTTGTATATTTCTATTCTATTGCAATGATATTCATTTAATGTTGCCAAATATACTATATTTTTTGCTCTTCAATGTGCTACTCCCTTTAACTTTATATTTCTACATAATTTTTTAGTTTCTACAAACTAAAAATTTTCTTGCTACTATTTTCTCTATCTCAATACAGCATCGGGGTAAATGCACACAAATGATGTATTTCCTCTAATACATTCGTACACATTAAGATATCAATATTTTTATACATCTATAAATAACTAAATCATTTCCGCTTAATATTTAGAATTTACATAAAATAATTTGTTGTTTAATAAATAATTTATTATTTATTAAATAATAAATAATAAATTATTTGGTGTCACAAAGTTAGATCTGCCAATGCAATATGTGAATTCACAGCGTTCTGCAATCGAAGTTTAATTGCTAGAGTTCATTAGTAAAATAACTTTAGTTTGAACACCCAGCAAATTACATGGTTGCACCCAACCATGTAAATTGCACCCAATTTTGAAAAATAGTACCCAATTTTGAAAAATATTTAATTACACTTGGATGTCAATACTGTCGTTACTGCTATTGAATATGCTTCTATGCATTTTCAAATTCGATATCTGTAAGTCTACACACTTGTTAGCCGATTAATCTTTAACGATGGTTAATAGCTAGCATAAATAATGCTAGCTATATGCTAGCATGCATTATAGCAGAGGTGGCCAACTATTGGCGCATTCGCCACATGTAGCGCATTGGACGATGCACGATGGCACATTATCTTTTTAATAAAGACGGGATTTTTCTTATAAAGTTGTTAATAAAAATTTTCAGTTATTTTACGATTATTTCCAAAAGTTAGTTTGAACACTTTACTTATTAACGAAAACAAAGTTATATATATATATATATATATATATATATATATATATATATATATATATATATATATATATATATATATATATAATATATCAAAGTTTTGATGAAAAGGGCAAATATTTGAAAAATGTGTGGGTTCTTGCAACAAAAAATCGGCGCATTTGATATTCTCTGAAAGGGAAATTGGCACTTCATCGAAAAGTGTTGGTCATCTCTGTATTATAGGTAAACTGTAATGAACGTGTGTGCATAAATACAATTACTTAAATTGGTAACTCAGTAAAAATGTAGATGTTCTTTTTAACATAAGTTCACAAGTCATATTGAATTATATAATATGTCCATACTGATCTGTATTTTAAAATATCCAGTAACAATCAGGTATAGTTGAACTATAAAATATTATTTGAATATTTCGCTAGTAATTACTAGCATATTCAAAAATTTACATAAAAATGAAAATGATCTGATCATTACATTAATAATTATCAAATAATTGATTTCGAAGAAAGTACCATATTATTAAAAAATAAATAATTTATATAGCATAAATTATGTTTGCAATCTATTTTTAAAATGTTTTATTTATTTTTTGTTTTATTTATTTATGTTTTACAATCTATCCGTTGATTATAAAATCCTTTATAAAGACTGCGATAACATATACATAGGTCAAACTGGGCAAGGTATAAATAAAAGAGTAAGCCCGTATAAATGCACACGTAAACGTGGAACAAGCAAATATTTGAAAAATGTGTGGGTTTTGCAACAAAAAATCGGCGCATTTGATATTCTCTGAAAGGGAAATTGGCACTTCATCGAAAAGTGTTGGTCATCTCTGTATTATAGGTAAACTGTAATGAACGTGTGTGCATAATTTTTAATATTTTTAACTTAATTACTTAATTTGCTGTCTACAATAAACTTAAGCTTTTGGAATGACATTTATTTAATCCTTAAACTTTTAATCTTTAAACTTTAGATGAAATATTTAACTTTATGTGCCTTTATATTTATTCTCTTAATCTGAGAGAATATCCCTAAACGGTCATCTAGCAACTTCTTTGCATTCGATAATTTTTATTTTTTAATTCTTATATTTTAGATCGAAAGAGTATATTCTTGCTATAGAAACTAATATAACTAAATTTTAATATTTCGTAGATAACTACGAAATAGATAAAATCGCGTCGATAAAATAATTTCTCCTGGTATAATACAGGTGTAATTCAAACAAACTCTAAAAAAATTGATTTCGCAATTTTTTTCGATATGATTAATAATAAAAATACGTTTTTAAGTGACGTCAAAACGGCTTACTTTATGCGTAATCTGGATTATCGTAAAATTGCTAGGCCGCAAAGAACGTCAATGGTATAATACAGGTGTAATTCAAACAAACTCTTGTCAAATAATAAATATGTATCAATAAATCCAATAATAAATGTAGATGAACAATATATCCAACGATTATGAATTTGACTATAGTAGTTGACTATATAGATTAATGCACAAACCCAAATTCCAGTTTATTATTCTATATTTATTTATCTCCAATATTGGTGGTCTAATATTAGTTGTACAAATTGATGTCAAAACTAAGAAAGACATAGGATGACAAGATAAATACAAAATTAACGTATAATACTAATGTCAATATACGTTGCGATTATTGCGTGCATGTTTGCTATACAATGCAAATCAAATGAAATTTATATAGACATCAAATAATGTATCAACTTGTGACTATATAAACTTGACTATATTTATGACTTGTATAAATTTATATATTTATATATTTATATATTTATAAACTTGTATCAACTAGACTGATATTCTTCAGTCTGGAATCTGAATTTACGTGTTAAATCTAGCAAAGATTGGTATTTGAAAAATCTAACTGGATATTATATGATGGTTTTAGCAGACACTAAAACGGAAACTAACGAAATTTCGTCGAACTCCTCCAAAATTTCAGTTTAAATGTAAATTCTTGAAAATTGTCAAATAAGCTACACATTTTATGTAAACTTGGTTGAATTGTACACTTCAATTCTAACAATAAAAGACATAATTATCTTTAAACTCAAGTGCAATACTATTTTCTTAGTTTCTCGATTGGTGGACTTAAAACTTATAGTATAGAGATCAATTACACTTATAACTGATATTGACGTTGCTGCTATTAGATAGATAAACGAGTTATAAATTTTGCCGCTAAAGCAAAACTTCAAACAAAACGATGCTACAATCAGTGCTTTTAACGCTTTGTGCTCAGATCAATGATTAATGTTCGAACGCTTTGTGATCAGATCAATGATTAATGTTCGAACGCTTTGTGCTCAGATCAGCGTCACTATGAAATAAAAATTAATTGTAAATTGTTTCTGATGCTAATTGTGACTACTAAACTCCCCGTCAGTTTAAAAACAAGATTGAGCAATTTGCAAACTGTATTTTCTTGTGTTTTCTCTCTCTTAATTGATGTTGTTGCCTTAATTATATGCTCTCATTGCTAATTAACTGGATGCTTTTTCACTGCGAGTAGCATAATGATTTTTCCTGATATATAATTAACTTAAACATCAATTTGCGAGAACTCAGTGACGGCTCGCCATGTGAACTAAAGGAGATTGTATGAATAACCATTGAGTTCGCAAGTTGCTGTTTGGAATCTGGAAAGAAAAGTGCTTCTTAGTATTTCCTCCATATGTGTAGGAATGCCTATTATCTTTGTTGATATATTTTGCACGTGTCTTCTACTTTCATGAGTGTATAGTACGCTTAAGTGCATTTAATGTTCATTCGGCTGCAGAAGACAGTTCCAAAATAGAACTTTCAACTGCATGTGATAAAAATCGATCACTTGATCACTTGATGAGATTTTTGAAAATGGATGAGCAACTTTGTTTTTAGTAAATATAGAGAGATATTGAAAGAGTTGGCAATCGCTATTGTATATTGCAAAGAAAACATTTACAGCACAGATATCGAGATAAAGGTAAGTTTCTCTGATTAATTTCGTCCTATGTAAACTAATATACAGAAAATCACTTTTTTAATTAACGCAGATGCGAATATAGCACTACGACCAATTGCTGTTCGTAATATGATTATGTAATCTGATCATACAGGCAAGTGATTATCTTACTTACTTTTCTATTAGGAACTAGTAAGCGGTGTAACTGCCATCTACTGTCCGATTGAATTGAATTATTGCTGTGAGCCAAATGTTTCGAACTTGCTTTGGCAGGAGTCGATTTGCAAAACAAAGCAAAACATCTATTAACGACAGCAGTGTGACATCGCTTAACGGTGTGCTTTACGAAGTAGAACGTGATCATAGTGTTCGAAGATGGTTTAGCCATCTTTGGTACAATGCACCTTGCGTTTCAAAGACTTCATCAAATCTGTCTAACTATAATGCTTACCTGCTAGGCAAAAGCTACTACAGTGATGATCAATATAAAGCGGCTCTACAACGAATCGATAACGGAGTTGCGATGGTTGATCAGCTGGCAGATATGATAGCAGATCGATGTGCGTTAGAGCAAGAATATGCATACCGGTTGGTCAATTGGTCTGATATGTGGAAATCAAAGTGGGCACAATCTCCAGATTATGGCTCAAATAAGGCTACAATGTTTGCAGTGCTGAATGCAGCTACGGAAGAATCTCATGCTAGGATGCAGATAGCTGATGATCTAAAAAATTCACTTGTCGATTATATAAAAGAATGGAGGACTAGATTGTACACAAGCTCAAAAGTTGAAAAAATTCGTAACTTTTGTCGACAACGGTTTGAGCGTGAAACTGCCATCTGGCAAAAGTTCGCAAAGAAAATCGAATCTACAAAATTAGTGTTTCACGATGCATGCATGAAATTAAAAAACGGTGAAGCTTTTAAGCATATAATCGAAAGCGACAGTGGCACAACTGATGAAACTAAGAATAAATTTCGACATCAGGTACAGGAGTTAAGTGACAGATGTGCAAAACTTAGAGAAGACTACAAGAATGCACTTGCGGAAATTAATGACAGAAAACAATTATATGTTCAGAATATGAATGACATATTTCAAAGATGTGAGGAATTAGAAAATGAGAGATTAAAATTGTTTAAGGAAGTTTTTGAAAAGTATATTGACGTTATTTTACCAACGAACTCTAGCGCTAATAACATTAAACTTCGACTACAGAAAGCTGTAGATTCACATAGTGCAGAGGCTGATCTAACTTGGTGGTCTGACACTTATGGGCCTGGAACAGTGTCTTCAACTAATTGGCCTCGTTTTGAGGATATGAGTATTTATTAATTACAATTTTGCATTTAATGCTTTTACCTTGAATTCAATGTTTTATCATTCCGTAAATAAATTTTATGTTTCTTTCACAAAAGTTTAAAATATAGAATGGAAAACACATTAAATCAATTTAATATTTAGCTAATTGCCATTTGTAAACTTGAAAGACATTTTTCGAAATCTTAATTTATTATATCACTGAAAGTCTTTAATAATTTGATGATATAGTGCTCAGAACGATCAAATTTGAAAAATGATCGGCATGATAATTGCCAATCGAGTAAATTTCTGGTAATCGTACAATATATATTACGTCACAATTAATTAATTTATATATTTATCTCTGTGACAGTTAAATTCTTTGTCGAATTTGACTTCTTTTGTATAATCGGTTTTGAGGCTATCAGCCGATTTTTTAGTAGCATCTCTATCAATGTCGTGGCCTCCTTGCTCGTTGATCCTGTTGTTGAAAATACTGCTGGTATAAAAGCACCATGCTCTACTTGCTCTATTCTCTCTTGATACTTTGCACGCTTGCGTTTTTCATGATATTCAAAGGCATCTGCGTTTTTGTGAATAAATATAATTATATATTATTAAATATTATATATTATATATTAAATATTATATATTAAATATAAATTATATAAATATTATATAAATTATAAATTATATATTATAATATATAATATATTATATATTATATTATAT